>CAIGRF010275298.1:39882-54135 GCA_903798235.1 Fraxinus ornus
GGAGGTAAACCGCGGGTTATGCCCAAGTTGACCAGGGTTCGAGCACCCCTTATAATCCTGACCCCAAGGGAGCCTTCATCCATGGTTATTACATCACCAAGCTGCTCCAACCAATATTGATTATTAAATCACTCAGCTGCAAAGGTTACATGCACAAACTTGCTTGTATAATGACTCAAAAATATCGAAGAGCATGTTACATATTATTGAAGCTAGAAAAATAACTTTTCAAGTAAGACCCACAAACTATTTTACAATTTATACACAATTTTCTATAGGGTCGAAAGAATTGAATCGTCAAGAATTTGACCCCTTTCGAGTACATAATGTGACATTTAACTACTCACGATCTTGTCGTATATAATGCACAAATAAATTTTTTAGTGCTCAATGATGCATGAAATGATAGAAAATAAAGTGAAAATGGCAACTTTGTTTATTCTTATCCTTTAGAAAAGGATTTGGTGGCTTGGCTTTGTCTCTAAGTTGTCTGTCATAATGCTAATTCCCATCCAAAACTCGTTTTAACAAACATTATATGATTCATTGATTGACTCTTCATCCTAAACTTCATTTTAATAATTTTGGTAAAACTTATAATCCATGTTGTTGTTGTTGTTGGAGGGCCTCTATCAATCATTGTTGCCAAAACTCAAGTTCATTAACCTAATTCCAACTCACAAAAACTATAGAAATTTTTTACAGTATATAGTAGTATTATGCACATCAAAGAGAAATATTAAAGAACATAAATACCCTAAAATTTCGTATATTACACAATAAAGTTTGACCTAAAACTACCTTATTTATTTGTAACTTTAACTAACAAAAAAAAAAAGTATTTGTTTTTAAAAATTACATTTTCACATTTTAAGTTTCAAAGTGTCTCTCAATAGTCACTCATTTTTGAGATGTTACACTTCATCCATCACCAACTAGATTTCGCTTCCCTCATTGCTAACATGTCATATGGAAAACTCACAGTACATGTCACAATCTTTAAAAATTGACAACTCGGTCAAATCGTATGTTTTATTACTCACCCAGCTTATATTATAATCATGGTTTATTCGCTAAACTTCAAATTGTTTCTCAATGGTCACTCATCTTTGAGACGTTGACTTCATCGTTCGTCAGATTCAAGGTTCTGCATATCATGCATTTTTATTTTTTTTGGTTGGCAACATTTTTCGATCACATCAACCTATTTATAATAAGCTTGTACCTTGGATGTGGTGACAGATCAACCCAATAAAAAAAAAAAGAAAAAAAAGTGTGTAAACCTTTTTCTGATAACTTCTCTCAAAGTTTAAATACGAGAAATGGTATAACGTAACGCCATTAAGTTGTCTTTCTTGACATAAAAATATAGGTTGTATTTAAATTAATATAAATACAACAATATAAAGTGACAATACAAAAATGTGTAAACCATAAAAACGAGTCAAATTGAATTGTCACACACCAGCACTTTCATGCAATAATTCTACCAAAGGCAATCCCATTACCGAAATAGCTTTAGGTACAACTGTTACGGGGTATAAGTAGGGCTGGAGGGGCAATCATTCGTTGCGTTTATTGCCCGTTCATTTTTTTTTTAAATTTTTCAATAAATACAACCTATATACATAATTATCTTCATACACACTTTTTTTTTGGTTGAATCGACCCTCCTATGACATCAGATGTACATATTTATTATAAACAAGTTGATACTATCAGAAAATCATGTCGACCAAGAAAAACGCATGATATACAAAAATCTGAATTTGACAGTTGATGAACAAAATACATCTCAATGAAGTGTGACAATTGGGAAACAGTTTGGAATTTTATAGGTAAATCGTAATCATAAAATAAGTTAGGGGAGTAATGGAACATATTATTTGGTCGAGTAGTCCATCTTTATCTTTTAATAGTCGTAACATGTTACGCGAATTTTCTGTTTGATACATCATGACCATAATAAGTAAACCGATGAATAATATATGAATAAATCTAAATGTACATAGGGTTTTACATAATTTTTTACTGGACACTTGGCGTCCCCTATTGGAGGGGGGGCAAAGTATTCAGTTGGTAAAAAATTATATAAACCATTTTGTGAGTGTAGCATAATCCATAATGAAATAGGGGCGTCAAGTGTTCAGTTGGTAAAAAATTATGTAAACCATTTTGTGTGCGTAGCATACTAGCATGATCCATAATGAATATCGTGCAATATGTCAAAGGTGAGTGATCATTTTGAAAGACTTTGAAGTTTATGAATAAATAGTGATCCAAGTATAAATTGGGAGAGTAATCGGAACATTTTACTCCCAAATTTTCATCGTCCCGGTCGGCAATATAGCAAAACTCTCTCTCTCTGTATATATGCACATACATATATTCACACTTTAACTTCTAACTTTATACCCCAAACCGCTAAAGAGATCCGATCCGCACCGCAACGGATCGAAAACCGCCGCCATGGAGGAGGCATTGGAGTTGACGCGTACGAAGGACACCAAGGAGAGAATGGCGGGCGTAGAGAGGCTCCACCAACTTCACCTTCGAAGCGCCTTCTCAAACTCGTCATCTGAGGTGACTTCACTCGTCGACGTGTGCTTGGATCTCTTGAAGGACAACAACTTTCGCGTATCGCAGGGTGCGCTGCAGGCACTCGCCTCTGCAGCTGTGCTGTCCGGTGAACACTTCAAGCTCCACTTCAATGCGCTGGTACCGGCCGTGGTTGAGAGGTTAGGGGATGCCAAACAGCCCGTTAGGGATGCTGCCAGGCGGCTTTTGCTCACTCTCATGGAGGTAGTGTACAATTGCGCAATTTTTTGTGCTTATTTTATTCATTGAGTTCTTTTTTTCTTTTTTTTAATCGAAATGATTTTACTTTTGTGTTATTATACGGTTGTATTTTATCTAATGGGGTACATTTAGAAGCTTCAAGGTGAGAATTGAAAAGATGAGCGGAGATAAATTCCCTTTTTCCCGTCAAAATTAGTGGCATAGAATCTTTATGTCGCGTAATGTTCTTCGAGGATGGATTCTTTTGAAAAGAAGATTAGCTTAGGAAGGACAAGTGGACAACCAAAAAGGAATTGAGGTCTTTCATCCTGTTCAGAGTAGCAGATTTCTTATTTATGATGGCAAGTTGAGTGACATAATGATTCTATGTCAGTTTAATTGTTCTAAGCAATATTTGAGTTTGTTTCAATAAAAATGTGAAAGATCTTGTTATGAAATTAACAGTAGTCGTACGGTCAGAGTAGCAGTTTCTTTTTTCACGAGGTAAGTTGAACAATTATAATGATTTTTGTATGACCTTTCTAAGCAATTACTTAGAAGTTCTTTTACTGAAAACGTAAAAAATTTTGTTCTGAAATTAGCAGCAGTAGTGGTGAAGTCACACAAGTTTTCAGTAGTGACCATATAGGATTCGAATTTAGATAGAAAGTTTATATAAAATTTGGTTCCATATTCCTTTCATATTCTGCTTTGTCTGCCCCCACCAACCAGATGCACAATTTTTTTCCCTGTTGAATTATGAACGAAGTCTAGTGTGCTTGGTAGAATGTCACTAATTTAGAATCTGAGATGATTGTTGTCATATTTGTCTCGGTTTTTCCCATGGATTTTAATGTATCTAAATCTCTGAAACTGTGCCTCAATGTATAGTGTCTCTGTATAGAATTTTACAGGCACAGGCTCCCAAACTACTCTTTTAAGTACAGACTCTGAAATTTCAAGAATAGACAACAAAGAACTCGTGTATGCCTCTGACAACCCAAAATTTAAATTTGGGTTTAATATTAGACTCTGACCTCAAGATACACCACTAACTGCCTCCATAAGATTTAGTGTACTCCCTCCATCTTGCCAATATGGATGCAAAGGATCTCCACTTTAGCAGGGGCGGATCCAAGAAAAATTTTAAGACGGGCTAATACGAAAAAAAAAATAAAAAATTTACACATAAAAAATTGCTTTTACTTAATTTTTTTTAAAAAAAGGTGAATTGGGCTGGAGGAACGGCTGTAGCACAGTCCAGCCCCCCTGTATATAACGACATAGAGACCCGGGTCGTTACAAATAAACACGTGTTTTTTATAACGACTTAGGTCTCTATTCCCAAGCCGTTAGCTTACGTACCATTTGTTTTGGGTGGACTTATGCCCATTTACCCTTTCACGGCTTTCTATCGCGTCTCCCCAAAATTCGAACCCAAGACCTCTGCCTAATAAGAGACTTAAGTTAAATCCTGATATCAATTGAGCAACTATTAGTAAGTCTCTCATTAGACAGAGGTCTTGAATTTGAATCTTAGGGAACGCGATAGAAAGTCGTGAAAGTAAGTGGGCATAGGCCCACCAAAATAAGACAGTACGTAAGCTAACGATTTCGGTACAAAGACCCGGGTCGTTACACTTGATCCTCCAATGCACTTTAGGATCCCATTCAAGAAATTGTTGAACATTTCCTTTTGTACAAGTCGTTGGTACCATGTGCTTTTGCAATGATACCTAGGAAAAAAAGGTTTAGCATTTGTCTCAAACTTTGCTGTTGATATTGAGGTTGACTCTGCTGTTGTTATACACAGGTCATTCTTAAAATCCTTCTTCAGTGTGCACCGTTCTACAATCAATATCCTTTTAAACTTACAAAGAAGTAGGATCTTACTTCTGGCATTGGATCTTTAAATTTTAATTTTTCCTGACTCATGAGCAGATGTAGCAATAATGCACCATCTTATGTTAATAACTATTAACTAGTTTTGATACAGGTTTCTTCATCAACAATCGTTGTTGAAAGAGCAGGATCATATGCTTGGACACACAAAAGCTGGAGAGTTCGAGAAGAGTTTGCACGTACTGTCACTTCAGCGATTGGTCTATTTGCATCCACTGAACTACCTCTTCAACGAGCTATTCTTCCACCTGTGTGTTGATTGCCTAGTTTTTACAGAATGTGTAAAGTGCATTATATTTGAATTGAAGAGCAAACAAGATTCAGAACCTTACTCATTGTCTTCTTGGATATCAGATTTTGCAGATGTTGAACGACCCAAATCCTGGTGTGAGGGAAGCTGCTATATCGTGTATCGAGGTTATTATTGCATATTTGTTTTCTGTCATATAGTTTAGAACCAGTCACTGTAGTAAAAAAGTGGCGGTAGAAGTAATAATTTTATTATACAACTCATTTTCTTTTATGAATGTTCTTCTTTCTTGTTTGTCATCCGTGCATTTTGGTGTTGGAGACCTTAAATAAATTGGTCACAATAATTTGTTTGTCAGGTTGATGGTGATTATCAGTGAAATCAAGGCTACGCGCTTGTAATATCAAGAACAATATAAACCTACAAATATTAATTTTGAGGTCTATACAGCCTCCTTGTAATGACATCCATTAAACAATTTGTATGATTATTTAAAAAAGCTCATTTATTTTATCGCCTATGATTGTCGCCATCTTCTTAATAGATTTTTATTACTGCGTATGAGGAGCGATGATGCGTTTTGAGATTGAAGAAGAGAAGATCCATTTCTGGGAGGCGTCAATATCAAGAAAAATGGAATAGCAGATAGTGTAGCCTTAAATGCCAAGCATGACCGTGCTTAATTTTGTCTGGCTTTGAATGGGATAAGGTGCTTTAAGCAAAAGGTTCTATAATGCTAGTCATTCAAACTTGGTCAACTGATGGGAACTCTCAAGTCGAGGGTCATTGTGTGGGTTTGGACCTAGCTGGCTGCTTGAATAAACTTTTTCTTCATTTGATTGTGAGGACTTGTTTTAATCGCTGGCCTATTCAAAGCATCTGAGTGTAGGAGTCTGTAGACTTTAAGAATCACTTTAAGAATCTGACATTTTAAGCGTGACATAGTTTTGAAGTTATTTGTATTTTGATAGGCTGTAAGCTATGATTTTTGGACTTCTTATTTTGCAAAACTTTTGTAAGGTTTATGTTTCTCTCGCATTTTTATTTAAGTGGCAATGGGAGAAATGTTATATTTCCTTATTGAATATGTGGCATATTATCAACTAGTCTAGTACTGTTGTCCTTGTATTTGCCTGATAATAAGTTTTTACCTTGTCTCTTTTTTCCCCAGGAGATGTATACTCAGGCTGGGCCTCAATTCCAAGATGAATTGCAGAGACATCATCTTCCTACTCCAATGGTAATAGAATGTGGCTAAGGATGATTCACGGGTGTTACATTAAAGTTTTGAGTTGTTATTCTAGTTTTACTGATCCAGTTGGTAGGTAGTATAGCAAGAACTTAACTATGGTTGAGTTAACTATTTTTGTTATGTGATGATTGAATGCAGTTAAAAGATATTAATGCCAGATTAGAGAAAATTGAGCCTAACATTCGCTCTTCAGATATGATTATGAGCAATTACTCTACCAGTGAGAATAAGCCTATAAGCCTTAATCCAAAAAAGAGCAGTCCTAAGGCCAAAAGCTCAACTCGTGAGGCATCTCTCTTTGGAGGTCAGTACCTGTTCTGGAGGCCACAGAAATCTTTGTAATTTGTTTATATATCTCATTTATTAGTAGTTACTATCTTAGTCATTTAACCATCCTGAAATTTCTGTCTGTTTTGTACATCTTTGTACTGCATTAAATGAGTAGTGAGCTTTATAGCATGTTCTAAAATCATCTAGTAGGGGTGAGATCGATTATTTATGGATATGCAGAAAAGCAATCTGTTTCTGTTTTGACTTTTGAGCTCATTGAGGAATCAACACGTACACTTTTAACATCATGCTCTTTGCTGACTTCTGTTGTTCATTTATGAGTAGCAGATGGTGATGTCACGGAGATACCTGTTGAACCAATTAAAGTATATTCAGAAAAGGAGCTTATGAAGGAGTTTGAAAAAATTGCTTCCACCCTTGTACCAGATAAAGATTGGTCTATGCGTATTGCAGCCATGCAGAGGATTGAAGGCCTTGTTATTGGAGGTTTGTTAAGCACTTATTGCACAACTAAGAGCCTCCGTTTCCACTTTGAAATCATATATTTTAAATGCTTGCGTGTTTTGTTTTATGAATTTTTCCCGTATGGTGTTGTAACTAGCTGTATTTCATCATTGAGATATGTTCCTATACAGATGGTTATTAAAGCAAAGCTAGAACAATGGATGCATTTAGTTTAAAACCCCAATCACATACAGACAGAAAAGTTCAGACAATAGATTGAAGTACATTGAAATCTAGCATGAGATTTGTTTTGAAGATTTATTGCTTTGTTGCTCAAAAGTGGTGGTTTTACGTTGTCTTCAGTTTCTGGAGAAATATTATAATGAGGGTGACCAACTGAAGTGATTTGAGCATTTATTTTCTTATTAAATGGGCCTTTTGAGAGCCCAACTATGAAACTTGTCTTAATTCATTGAACATGAGCAAGATTTTCTATAAACTAAGATTGTTTAATGTTTTATGTTGTTGAGGAAAGACGTGGAGCACCTGATGCTATGGTAAATTATAGTCCATATTCATCACCTTATTTTTGTGGTTAGGCTATGCATATGTTATATGTATTTCATTTGAGTTCCATTTTATCAGGTGCTGCTGATTACCCCTGCTTCCGTGGACTTCTGAAGCAACTTGTTGGTCCTTTGAGCACTCAACTGTCTGATCGGAGATCAAGCATAGTGAAGCAGGTGCATAATAACATAAGTTGACCACATAACTACAGCTTCTTTCTGCCTTGTAATCTAGTTTCATACCTCTTACATTACATAAACAAGAGGAATATGAAGCCCCTGTTTGGGCTCCATTAAAATTAACTTTTAGTGAAAAATGTATTTTGGAGAATGTGGTTTAAAAAGAAGGAAATTTTTGGGTTTACGTGTAATATTATTTTATTGAACAATGTGTGGTTGAAAAGAAGAAAGAGAAAAATGTATTAAAATTTTAATTGAGCCCAAAAAGGAGTGAAGTAATTTTCATAAAATATGCTCTTTTTGTTAACAATTCTATCCATATATATTTGGTTGCACCTGTTTATTTCTGAGAATATATATTTACAAAAGAGTTCATGCCCTTTCATGTATTCTTCCGCCCATAAACTTCCTGGACTAGCTAACCACACCTAGTGTTAACATTTAAGTGATAAGGATAATTGATTTCTGTATTTGCTGCTTAATTGTGCAGAATTCTTTGATTTAGATTTTAAATCAACTAATTTCGAGTTTGAATAGAATGTTCCTTTGTTTAAATTTATACATTGAGTTGCTTTCTTAAATCTAAACTCCTGTGATGCTCTTCCTTCTCCATTTTGCTAGGCATGCCATTTGTTATGCTTTCTATCAAAAGAGCTCTTGGGGGACTTTGAGTCATCTGCTGAGATGTTTATTCCGGTAATAGTAGTCTCTGTACTTAGTTACTATAATGCTGTATGATTATGCATATTTCTCACTCTTTATTTTGACATTTAGGCCCTTTTCAAGCTTGTTGTGATAACAGTACTTGTAATTGCGGAATCTGCAGATAACTGCATAAAAATGGTATTGCTGTATGCCTTACTCATTTAGCTTGTTCCGTTTCTATATTTTGTATACATTCTGTGATTATTTTGTTTTAGCATATGTTTGACAAGTGTTTTTAAGCTGATTATAAACAGTCAAAAAAAGGGGTCAAACCAATTTTTATTCAGACAATTTATGATATCCACAAGTATTACCCACTTATCCACTACTCATTTAAATCTATATATATAATAAAAATCTGTTTATAAACACTTCCTAAACAAGCCTTTTGTTTTTATTTTCAGATGTTACGTAATTGCAAAGTTCCACGTGTGCTTCCTCGTATAGTTGACTGTTCGAAGAATGACCGAAGTGCAGTACTTCGCACAAGGTATGACTCTGCTTTAGTCATTTGATAAAAAACTGGCTCTACATTAAATAGCATTTAAAGTTTCTCTTATATTTTTATTTTCTCGCATCAGATGTTGTGAATATGCACTTCTGATACTTGAATACTGGACTGATGCACCTGAAATTCAGCGCTCAGCTGACCTCTATGAAGACCTTATCAGATATTGTGTGAAGGATGCAATTAGCGAGGTATGTATTGTGATTTGTGTAATCACGAAATGTCTCTATTTCTTGAAGCTGGTGCATGATATGCTTTTTCCTTGCCAATTATTTTTGGTGGAATGAATGTTTGGGCTTAAACCTTACCCTTTCTTTGGTTTCAATTGCATTACCGAAACCTACAGGTTCGATCTACTGCAAGGATGTGTTACAGAATGTTTGCAAAGACCTGGCCTGAGCGTTCTCGGCGTTTGTTTATGTCCTTTGATCCTGTTGTTCAAAGAGTAAATATTTGTCTAATTGAACCTCTACCTTACACCTTCCTAATAACTGTCGAAGTTATGGACTAAGGATGGAATATTTGTATAGGTAATAAATGATGAGAATGGAGGTATTCATCAAAGGCATGCTTCTCCTTCTCGTCGTGAAAGGAGTTCACACATGTCATTTAGTTCTCAAACACCAGCACCTTCAAACATATCCGGTTATGGGACTTCTGCTATAGTTGCAATGGATAGAAGTGCTAGTGTGTCCTCAGGGGTATCTATTTCCTCTGGAGTACTTCTTTCACAAGCAAAGTCTACAGGTAAAGGCACTGATCGTAGCCTGGAAAGTGTGCTGCATGCAAGCAAACAGAAGGTCACTGCTATAGAAAGTATGCTGAGAGGTTTGAATATATCTGAGAAAAGCCGATCCTCCAGTTTGGACCTAGGTAGTTATGTCCTTTTCTAATGCTTTCCCTGGTCTCAACTTATCTTTTCCCCCTCTCAACACAATTTCATTTTCTCTGTTTTTTGAGTAATTGGTTGTTTCAATTGTGAAATATTGCCACCAATGAGCCTGATGGATAACATCTTGAATCTTTTGTGATGGCTAACCTTTTGTTTTATTGCCCCTAGTGCAGGAGTTGACCGACCATCATCTCGTGACCCTCCGTTTCCTCTTGCTGTTCCAGCCTCGAATGGTCGTACAAATTCTTTTGTGACAGGTACAATGTCTGGTAGGTCTAAAGGTAATAATCGCAATGGAGGCTTGGTTTTATCTGATATCATCACTCAGATTCAAGCTTCTAAAGATTCAGGTAAGTTGTCTCACCACAGTAGTGTGGGAAGTGAACCTCTATTGGCACCTTCTTCCTGTTCATCCAAGAGAGCTGCTGAGAAGCTACAAGAAAGAGGTTTGGTTGAAGAAAAAGCCGATGTTAGGGAGGCAAGGAAATATAAGAACTCTCATGTTGATAGGCAATATTTGGACGCTCCTTACAAAGATGTTAACCATAGGGATTCCCAGAATAATTACATACCAAATTTTCAACGACCTCTTCTAAGAAGAAATACTGCTGTGCGAATATCCCCACACAGGAGGAGCTTTGATGATAGTCAGCTTGCTCTCGTAGATATATCGAGTTATTCGAATGGTCCAGCTTCTCTTAATGATGCATTCAGCGAAGGGCTCAGTTCTAGTTCAGACTGGAGTGCTCGAGTTTCGTCATTTAGTTATATTCGCTCCCTTCTGCAGAAAGGCCCAAGAGGTAGTCAAGAAATTGTGCAGAGTTTTGAGAAGGTCATGAAGTTGTTCTTCCATCATTTGGATGATCCCCATCATAAAGTTGCACAAGCAGCACTTTCTACTCTTGCAGATCTTATCCCAGCTTGCAGAAAGCCTTTTGAAAGTTACATGGAGAGGATTCTTCCTCATGTTTTCTCACGGTTGATAGATCCAAAGGAATTAGTAAGGCAGTCATGCTCAACAACATTGGAAATTGTTGGCAAAACATATGGTACAGATTCCCTTCTACCAGCTTTACTACGTTCGTTGGACGAACAACGTTCTCCTAAGGCTAAATTGGCTGTTATTGAGTTTGCAATTAATTCATTTAACCACCACTCATCAAACTCTGACGCGTCTGCTAACAGTGGCATCCTTAAATTGTGGCTTGCTAAGTTGACACCACTTATCCATGAGAAAAACATAAAACTGAAAGAAGCAGCTATAACCTGCATCATATCTGTTTACACCTATTTTGATTCTCCAGCAGTGTTGAATTTCATTCTTAGCTTATCTATTGAAGAACAAAATTCCTTAAGACGAGCTCTTAAGCAGTATACTCCTCGTATAGAAGTAGACTTGATGAACTTTATGCAGAACAGGAAAGAGAGACGTGGCAAATCGTCGTATGATCAGTCTGATGTCATCGGAAGTTTTGCTGATGAGGGTTACGTAGGAGCATCAAATAAAAGCCATTTGTTTGGGAGGTATTCTGCTGTTTCTGTCGATAGGGATGATGGTAGAAAATGGAGTTCTCTTCAAGATGCATCACATATCATAAACTCTACTGGTCACTTAAAATCTGATGAAGCTCAGGAACTTTTGCATCATACACCGGAGAATGGTTCCTATCCTGATAACCCTACTTCTGATTTTCAGAGTCTGAAATGTGCCTCTGATATGACAGCTGATGATATGGGTTCTTGGGCTAACCGAGTAGAAACTATGGAGAGCCTTACGAGGCTTGATGTTTCTTCAACACCACATTTGGACGACAATGGACTGGTTGGCTCTGATCATCCATGCATCGCTGCAGAAATTGGGGTTGATAATGAGCTTTTATCTGAACTGACACTTAATCACACTAAACTTCCTGCATTCAAGATGAACTCTTCACCTGAAGCGGGGCCAAGCATTCCCCAGATTCTTCATTTAGTGAGTTTTTCCGTTCCATTTGCACGCTTCAAATTATGTCGTTCCTTAAAAATAATTTTCCGTGCAATCTCATCCTTCTTGACTCGTATGGTTTTCATTATTCTGTTCTCTTTCGCAAGAACTTACATATCAATTAAACTGATGAAATTTTGTCTGTCATTTTCTTGTCTTTTCCCTCTTTTTTCCCTACTGTGGGTAGATATGCAATGGGAATGATGAAAATTCTACTGCAAAAAAGAGTGGAGCACTTCAGCAGTTACTTGAAGCTTCTGTATCCAATGATCAATCAATTTGGAGCAAGGTATTATTACTCTTCAAAAATTTGAATAACTGCCAATCGCTATAATTACTTTTAGTGATATATCACCTTCATAAGAGTGCATCTAATTATAGTTTGCAATGAGAAAAAGACATCTTGCATTTATTAATAATTTTTGGCATATTGCAGTACTTCAATCAAATTTTGACCACTGTTCTTGAAGTTTTGGATGATTCTGATTCATCAATTCAGGAGCTGGCCCTATCATTGATTGTTGAAATGCTGAAGAATCAGGTCCATTTTCTATGTTATTGTGGGTGTGGATCACTGACACTTGTATTTCTTCCCCCATTAGCCCTTTGTTCCATCTTTATTAATTTTTCTGTAATTTTTAGCATCATCTTTATTAAATTCTCTGTACTTTTTAGCAGAAAGATGCTATGGAGGATTCTGTTGAGATTGTAATTGAAAAACTGCTCCACGCGACAAAGGACAGTGTTTCAAATGTAAATTTTTTTTCTTTCTGATACTCCCGAGTGTCCATTTAATGTGTTTTCTTTCCATGCCTTACCCCTTTTGACTATTTAATTTAGGTTTCAAATGAACTAGAGCACTGCTTGTCTATAATGTTGTCTCAATACGATCCATTTAGATGTTTAAGTGTAAGTACTACTAAGACTCAATTTAATTGTCAAAATCCCTTAATTATATTTGGTGTTTTCTGCTTTTGCTTGATCAAGTATTTTGCATTCATTGACATTTCAGGTCATTGTTCCTTTGCTGGTTACTGAAGATGACAGAACTCTTATCACATGTATAAACTGTTTGACAAAGGTAGATCCTCCTAAATTTATTTGCTTCGGAGATGGAAAGTTTTTTTTTTTATGGAACCCAAATATTATTTTCATGCTACTTCGTTTCTTTTACAGATTGTCGGTAGGCTCTCCCAAGAGGAACTGGTGGCTCAACTACCTTCATTCCTGCCAGCTCTTTTTGATGCTTTCGGAAACCAGAGTGCGGATGTTCGCAAGGTAAATGTTTTTTTGTAGAGATTTCAACTAGAAATCAACTCAGAAACAAAACCACAGTTGTTTCACGAGATGTAGCTTTGATACTAACTGTTGATAAGCACTTTCTTATTTAAAACTAAGGAACTCATGCAAGGTGATTTAAATTGGTTAACAATGAATAGTTGTAAGACATAACTTACGAAAATTCGAATCCTGTTTTGCTTTAGTTCGAGTTTGATTTGATATGAATTTTCCCTTGTTGGCAGACTGTTGTTTTCAGTCTAGTCGACACCTATATCAAGCTCGGGAAAGCATTTTTGCCATATTTGGAGGGGCTGAATGCTACACAACTACGGTTGGTGACCATATATGCAAATAGGATATCACAGGCGAGGAACAGTACTCCTATCAATGCTACCCTATGATCAGCATTCATATCTATTGTTTGGTGCAGAGGAAGTGTTATTTTTTTTGTCATTTATTCTTTGTATATTGTGTGAAATATGCAAGTGGAGGGTGTGTTTATTTTGTATTTTGCGTACATAGTTTTTTATGTCAATTTATATGGCTTGAAGAACAAAGAAGAAAAGTTGTGTGTGAAAACAAACATGTTATGTATTCTTTTGTGCTATAATGAAATCATCTGCTCCTCATTCTCCCATTTTCAAAATTTTAATGCATTTTTTAAGCAATTTGTAGAGAAAAGAGTTAAAGTTTTTTGGTAAATTTCACTATGGGTCCCAAATCTTTTACCATTTGTTTCATCCTCATTCTTTTTTATCTGCTCTCCTGCCCCTAATCTTTCATTTATTCTCTCATATCATCCTCAACTAAATTGGTGCTAAGCACCCATGGATCCAATGATTATAGATGGCATTATTTTGTGCGAAAAATCCAAATCAAGAGTGGAGTATAACGCATTTCTCAAATTGAGCTAAAATTTGATATTCATTTATTCAACATGTTTCGAGTTTCACAAAAATCTTCTTTCTTCACCTTTAGTAAGAAATATTATCATTAAAAAAAGGGAACAATACGTAAATTAGGTTTTTTGTAAACACTATTTCAAAATTAAGGTTAGAGGTTTTAAATTTTAAAAATCAGATTTTCATTAAAACTTATTTATAATTTAATTAATTAATTAATTATATATTATATTAATAAATATATAAAGGTTAAAGTCCTATGCAAGTTGGTTACAATTCAGAAATTTTAAGGTCACAATTCAAAAATTATATGAGTTA
>CAIGRF010275298.1:61281-74006 GCA_903798235.1 Fraxinus ornus
TTTTTTTTTTTTTTTTTTTTTTTGAAGGAAATGAGTTTATTGATTATGATATGGTGTGAATAAATTGGACTTTGGCTTGTTAGTGGATATTGACAGCATTGTTATGCTTGTTTAGGTGACACATGCAGATTTGAAGAAGGCAAAAGACAAGGTTATGTTCAAGAAGAAAGAGGGTGTCCCAGAAGGGCTTTATATGTGATTACGATCTTGTTCTGTTTGGTGATACTCAATTTCTCAACAACTTTTACTGCTTGTTTTTTCTTCTAATGCTTGGGAATTTGGTTGTCTTTGATCCTGTATTATTATTCTCTAAAAGATTATTAGTTTTAATTGGCAAGAACTTGATTTAATATATGAATTTTGATCAATTATGAGTACTCGGTTAATGTTACAAGGCCTGTTTGATGTCTAATAATAAATATTGTAAGAAATGATTTTTTTGAAGAATGCGTAGTCAAAAAATAAGAAAAAGTTATGGATGCATGTACAAAATTATTATATTGGGAGAATGTGAGGTTGAAGGAAAAGTTTTAAACTCTCTCTACCAAATAAAGGCTTAATATGCTTCGTTTATATCGTCTTGCTTCTGAGATTTATAGTTGATATTGAACATCAATTTAGATAATATAATTTCAAAAAGTTAAGTTAGAAAATAGAATTTCGAATATTATATTGATGTTTTATGTTCATGGATTCTTTATGTATAGATTTTTGGGTGAGGCTGAGCAAAACTCTTGAACCGAATTCGAATTGGATCAAATTGAGCGATCTTCAAAAGTTAAATACTCGAATGGGTATATAAAAAAGAATCGATGTGTTTGGGTCGATTTTCGATTCTAACCGAAATATCGAATTTAAATAATTTTTTTAATTGAATTAATTAAACAAATCAACCAAGTCCGATGTTTTAATATTTGTATCTATTTTTTGGTATTTGTATACATTGAATTAATCTTATTGGACGACTTATTATTTATATATTTTTAAATTGGGTTACGTTAATTTGTAAAAGTTACGAATGAACATATCATTAGTTGTATTTATGTAGTGTTGCTGTAAATGTTAAAAAAATTTAAATAAGGTACGGAACCGAACAGAACTCAAACCCGAACGGTTCCATAATTATATTTGGACCCGACGGTTCCATTTATTAAATACCCGAAAATTTTGGATTGTTTCGATTTTGAAGAGAACCGAATCGACCCATGTCCAACCCTATTTTTGGGCGTCATTTTGCTAAAGAAGGTAAGCTAGCTCAGTGAAAGTCATTCTCGATTCAATTTGTAGTCGTTTAGAAATTGGTCCAATTTCATCAACAGTGATAAGTGTGGTTTGGAAGAAAAATTGGGGATCCATTTTAGAAGCTCGTTTTATGACTTGATTCAATTTGTAGTTGTTTAGAAATTGGTCTAATTTTATCAACAATGATAAATGTGGTTTTGAAGAAAAATTGGGGATCCATTTTAGAGGGTTGTTTGGATAATTCATGTGTGTGTTAAGTGAACAATTTGCATTTTATTTTCGATCGAAGTCTTCTTCATTTTCCACCATTTCTTCATTTTAGAAGGTCGTTTTATTGTCGTTATCGTATATATTGAAACATCTACTTGGCAGCTCGACCCTGTAGGGCTAGTACACGTCGTCTTACAATTTTTCATATAAGAGCCAATAAGAACGAAAAATTAAATTATTTATTTTTTAAAATTTAGACAATCATCCCTAAATTTATTAAATTGCTACCTATGTATACTAATTAAAGTAATAAACTGAATGAGATAAATACAGATTTTCATTTGATACTTAAAATAACGTGGTGCAACACACGAATGTCTATCCATCCTCCAAGATTTTTCTGTGTTATGATAGCTACAAAATTCGAATACAGCCAAACATTTGACGTAACAATTAGATAATTACAAGGAATGTCACGTGGATATTACAACCTCTGTTTAGTCAACATCTATTACATGGGATCATCTGATTTGACATGAAACCCCTACCAGGTCTTGTTTCGTGTGAACCACACACACACACGTTGACGCGAACATATGAACAAAAAAGCAACCCTAGCAGCCAATACTCTGCATGCATTGAAAATATTCACCAGTTTTCACATTAATACACATGCATGTGTGTATATGTTATGTATGTATACGTTTGCGGGTTGGAGATTGTTACGCCTCGTCACCAAGACTCCTAGTGGAAGTCACGTCGCAGTTCACATGGAGACATTGAGTTAGATCTGACAAAATCGACAAAACCCAATTGGTCAAAAAAGAAACTAATCTCATCATTGTTCCAAAACTCTTATCGCTATCTCTACCCGAAGCTTTTTTTGGCTGAAGCACTTGTTGTCTTTTAAGGAATCTGTAGACAATCTCTAAAATGATTGATGTCACGTTTATATTAATGAATGTTAGAATTGTCAGTCTAGGATGCAGGGCGACTTGACCCATTGTCAATAAATTAAATGCATAATAGATAGAGTGATGTGAGGTTTCGACCTGAGAGATGATGTCATGTGGTTCTGATCCAATGACTATCACGTCGGCCAGAACTCTATAAATAAGCAACTCTCGTAACATTTGTGGCTAATGCAACTCATATACTTGAAACCATACTCAATCTTCTTTTGCTCATTCCATATTTACTTGATTACTTCTACTTTGATTGAGTTGTTTATCATTGTTTATATATATTGCAGGTGCTTGAACAATTTTATCTCGCATCATAGAGCATCTCCCACGTCCATATAAGACACATATGTGCTCCAAGAAATTCACAAGGGGTATGTGGCAATCACATAAAAGGATGGTCACGTTGAGGCAGGAATATTATTGGCCTACATTAAAAAGTGATGCAAAACGGTTTGTAAGAAGATGTGACAAATGTCAACGTTTCGCAACAATTCAAAAACAACCTTCCTAAGAGCTAAGTGTTGTCTCTAGTCCTTGGCCATTTGCCAAGTGGGAAATTGATCTTATAGGACCTTTATCTAAAGGAAGGGGCAGTGCATGCTTTGCAATTGTCGCTATTGATTATTTCACAAAATGGGTTGAAATTGAACCTCTGACCAAAATTACAGAAGACAACACACTAATTTTTTGTGGAAGAATATTATGTCGGTTCGAAACTCTCCATTCAATTGTCTTAGATAATGAGCGTCAGTTCAATAATAAGAAGTCGGAAACTTATTTGAAGAACTAGGAATTAAGAAGCATTTCTCCAACCCCCATCATCCTTAGGCTAACGAGCAGGTGGAAGTTGTCAATACAACAATCAAATACACACTCAAGAGGAAGTTAGATACTTCCAAAGGGGCTTGGGTGGATGAGTTGCCTCAGGTTTTATGGGCCATCTGAACTATTCGTAGGACAGTTACAGAAGAAACTCCCTTCTCTATGGCTTATAGAGCAGAGGCCATGAGCTCAGTTGTAGTAGGTCTACCCTCTCTTTGTCGCATGCAGTTTAATAAAATATCTAATGACGAGTTGAAGAGTTGCGAACTTGATTTCCTGATAAAATGAAGAATAAATCCCAAGTGAGATTGGCTACCTACCAACGAAAGATGACTAGGTACTACGATTCTAAGGTTAAAAAGAAGTCATTTCGTTTGAACGACCTCGTATTGCGAAGGATATTCCTATCCTCTGAAGAAGTAGGAGTGGGCATCTTTCGTCCCAACAAGGAGGGTTCCTACCACATTAGAAAAATGGTTTGATCTGGAACCTATAAGATTGAAAGTTTGGATGGAAGGCACAACTTCATCATTGGAACGCAAAACACCTAAGGAAATACCATCAGAAAAGATGCAAACACAATTCATGTATGTTTTGTTTAAATCGGCCTTGTTAAAGTTCTTGAAATAAAGGAAAAATACTTCCCAAGAAACAAAGGTCTTGGGAGAAGCCTATGCAGGATGAACGATCTACCATATATGGAAGCGTGTGCGCTTTGACGAAGAGTTAGATCCCAAAAGGAGACCACCTCCTAATAATTTGTCAAGGAGGATAGCACATGCAAGCTATGGGAGAAGCCTCTACATAGATGAATCATCCACCATGTGGGAAAGCGTGAACATTTCAACGAAAAGCAAGATCTCAAAAGGGACCTCCTCTTTACTTGTCGAAGTGGATAGCATATGCCCTAATGACAAAAGTCATTGAGTAAGCTTCAGCTGAAGTACAACAAAGTAATGTTGTATGTAAAATTCAGTAAGATATTCAGAAAATAAACACAAGAATGTCAAAAATATTTCATTGAAAGTCATTACAATTGGACGCTAGAAGCTATTTACAAAGAATGAAAAATTATAAAAAGCCTAAAAATAATCAAGTAGGGGAGGGAGATTGATGCCATTAAAGGAAACGATAGCATTGGGACTTTAGAGATTTCATTATCGTAGCCAGCTTCATCTTCAATCTCTATTACGTGGCTACCCTCTGTAGGAGTTTGAGGCTCTTCTTGTTCTCCCTCTCCTAAAAACTGTGACCTTAACTCAGTAGTGTTAAATATGTAGTGCACCTCAATCCATTCCACCATATCAGTGTAAACATACCGGCCAGTAATCTTGGAGTTGAGCTCCCCACTTGCCGCTTCAGTGCAACATTTTCATTGTTCGACCTCTCCAAGGCCTCAACAACCAACTTCTAGTAGGCGTTAGAAGTCTCCATTCACTTAGTTATGGAAGCCACCTCACTTTAGGACAAGTGGACTTTCCTCTTCACGTTTTCAATCTCTACTAAGGTAGATGCGAGTTTTATAGACTCTTCAACATGTTGCTTCTTATAGGCCTGAGCATCGACTTTGGCCTTTTTGGCTGCTTCCTTAGCCTGGAATGTCATATTGGAAAACTCCTTATTTTTCTTTTGAACGTTTTTAAAGAGTACTTTATCTTCTATGGCGACCTCGAAAGTTCTTCCTGCCTGACTCACTATAGTGCCGAACATGCCCACCGAGTCACTAATCTCAATGAAAGTCTGCTACCTATCCATCCAATATTTATGGAATGTGGCAATTACAGTTTAAATCGTTGGAGGAAGTATGGTTAGAGCCTTCCGAGCTATCTCGTCGCTCCTCTTTGATAGGGAGAGCTTGGTCATGGGAGTTGCATCCAAGTAATGGTTGAGTCGCTTGAGGTCCTCACCCTCTTCGATGATTTTTGCCTTAAGGACTCCATAAAAGTTGGCCTTTTCTGCCCCCCTGGCCATAGTAATGGAGGCCTTCATCAATTTTTTCCCAGCTGGGACTTCGGAGCGAGGCGGTGGGATGACCATTGACCCACCCTCTCCGGTAGAGGAGAATGTGTACTTCTTGTTAAGGACCTCCTCCACTTTATTCTTCCCTTTGTCCTTGACAGGAGGTCGTCCTTCTCCTTCTCGACCAGTAGCCTCCTTCCTGATCTTCTCCTCTTGGTCCCTCACATGTTTTGCTACAATGGATGAGGGCTTCAACCCCTTTTGCCGAACAATGGAGGTGGCAGCAAGAATATAACCTATATTGAAGAAAGTTACCTTTCCGTGCCATTAAGCAAAATTCCTCAAACAATCGCTTGGAGTTGATCAAACAGTAGAAGTCTCTTGAAGATAGGCGACAGAGGTAAATGTCCTCCATGACACCCAACTTTGCTCGAATTAGTTCAAAGCGCCTAATTGACCCTATGAAAGAAGAAAAAGGTTAGAATCAAATTAACTACAAGTAGAAGGCAACTAAAGGTGTGACATTCACAAGCTTTTGAGTAAGATGTTGAAACTATCACGTAAAGAACTATATCTCCCTCACATGTATGCCATTGTTCCCTTACCCAGAACCACATCTCCTTCTATCTTTTGATAGAGGACGAAAGACCTATGACGAACAAGGAGTGGGCCAACCACGGACATAAGGAATACCAACCCTTAGAGTCCCATTTATCCAATACCTTGGGTTGGAAGATAGATTGGAAGACATGGAGGGGCATGTCTTCCCTTACGAAAGTCTCCGTCCACAACAAGTAGGTCCCCACTAAGGCCCAAGCATTAGGGACGAGCTGGGTGGGTGCCAGTCCGTACAACCTCAGTACGATTCTAAAAAAAAAGGATGAAAGGGCAAACGAAGTCCTCCCTTCAGAAGAAACTCGTTGATAGCGACGCATCCCTACCTAGGAAAGCAGGCTCACTAGTTAGGAGAAGGGACAAGGAGTTCAATATTATAGGGAAAGTAATATTTGTCCCTTATTTCTATAAGGTCGGATGCTGTTATGTCAGAAAGTATGTTTGCTTTCCTCCAACTCGCATTGTAATCCACCCGACCCTTTGGCCAGCCCTACTGGTTTGGATGAGGTCAGCCGTGTTAGTTATTGTAACCCCATCTCAGAGGCCACATTGCTAATATCTAAGTCCCCATCAGAATGTGAAGAAGTGATGAATTTAAAATCAAAGTTTAAAATACTTATGAAGTCAAACAAAAACACTTAAGGAAGGTGGTCGAAAATCGTAAAAGTAACCGGGGAAATGTTAAAGAGTTGAGACTAGACAAGAGAGTTTTTGGGAGTTCTAATTCTTTTGTTCGCGAAAGCAAATTGATTTTCACCCAAAACTGCTGCCTTTTATAGGGGGAAGTCATTGATCTTAACCGTTGGATGTTGATCATGATCATCCAACTGTTCATATTAGATTCGATCTGAGCCATCTATCAAGTTTGCCGCTTCGTCTTCTATAGTCCAGATCAGAGCATCTGGATCACAAGTGCCACTGCGTCCGTCTTTCATAAAACACGCCTACAATAATCATCGTTCCACATTAAATGCGACGACGGTTGCGTGTCTCTAAAGTTGAACTGTTTCAACTTTTTTTTAGAACGTACAAGCCAGTAAATCATTTGGGCGCAATAATTAAAGACGCTTCATGTTCCTAATGTTTCAACCAACACGCCTCTTCCAAATTATTACGCTACAACCTTAGCGAATAGACGAAGTATACTACTTCAGTCTCAGCATGGATAGCTTTGGCAAGGCTTCAGATATACAAACTACTTTGGAGCAAACAACCTCAGACAAAAGAACCTCGACCGGTGCTCCCCAACCTTTTCTAAAGAATTAGAAACTTCAAAATACATAGTTTCAGATAACGCCCTCGATTAGTACCTCGACTAATTCATAATAATTTTACTTTCAAATTCTAACTATAATATAAATATTTATATTTAGACTTGGGGGACTATATTGTGGTTAAAAATAACCACCCCAATAAAAAATTTGTTTATATATATATAAGAAAAGTTCACGCATTATATGAATAATCATGCATAGATATGGGGGACTATTATAACGCTTCACCATCGAGACTCCTAGTGGAAGCCACGTCACAATCTAGTGAAGATATTGAATCAGATCTGACAAAGTCAATAAATACCCAATTGATTAAAATGAAGAAGTCAAAGAAGAAGTCGTGTCATTAATCCGAAGCTCTTATATAGTCGAAGCCCATCTCTACCCGAAGCTTTCTTTGACTGAAGCACCCTCTCCATCCGAAACTCCTTTACAGGTTGAAACACTTGCTGTCTTTTAAGGGATCTACAAACAATATCCAGAAATGATTGATGTAACGTTTATATTAATGAATGTCAGAATTGTCAGTTTAGGATATAGGGCAACTGACCCATTGTCAATAAATGTATAGCAAAAGGAGTGATGTGAGGCTTCGACCTCGGAAATTATGAGGTCACGTGGTTATGATCCAACAGCTACCACGTTGATCAAAACTGTATACATAAGCAACTCTTGTAACATTTGTAGCTAATACAACTCTATATACTTGAAACCATACAGAGTCTTCTAGTGTATTCCATATTTACTTGCATAAGTTTAGATTACTCATACTTTGGTTTAGTTGTTTGTAATTGTTTATATATGTTGCATGTGGTTGAACATTTTTATCTCGCGTCTTATAGCATCTCCCACGTTCGTACATGCCATCCTTTCTGCCCGAATATCTTATTAGACGTGTTGAAATTTACCTACATGAACGCAAGTAGGCCAGACATCTATTATGCACGTAACCATGGAAAAAAGAGGGTCAACAGAGATAATGACGAATCACGAGAAAAATGAAACAGAAAAGCATGGTTATTGGTAGTTACAGAGAGAAAATTAATTTGTTCTTAATGGAGTCTGGTTTACGTCAGAACTTGAGAAACACGTAGCAAAGACCAAAGAGCCTCGCTTCTCCCACGAATGGCGACAAACCCAGTTAACCAAGCAAGGAGCTCTCTCTTCAAGCGGTCCAATTACACGCTTTCTCTCTCTATACGTATACATGAATGTATATACATGAGCTGCATGTATAGATTGATATTTGTACATATATGAATGTATATGGCAGAGAGAGAATATAGAAAAGGCTGAGACACCGCTGGGGTGCACCATTGAGATTGAAACGTATGGATACTGGCGTAGAATCCGGAGATAAATGGAGAAACTACCGGCACAAGGTTTTGTTCTGGTCTGTATTTCTCTCTCTCTCCCCCTTTTCAAATAAACCACTCTTATTTTGTCTCTATATATCTCTCTCTAATTTAAAGTAAAGGTCTATCTCTCTCTCTTAGTTAAGAAAAAACCCACAAAAAATTATTTGAACTTATCTGCTTGCAAGAAAGGCCATTAAAGAAAGAGACTGAAACTCCCCGGAACACACCAGAACCATTCATGGCAGTTGTTGGGTTTCAGAAGTTTAACTTTATCATTTAGGGTTTCTTGGCTTCTTGTTCAATAACTAAAATCTTTTGTAAATTCCCAGACTACTAGGAAAATTTGAGTTGATCCATGTATGTGAAGTTCTTGTATAGGGTTTTTTTGGTGCAAGTATAGATTAATGAAGAGTGGTCGTTTTCTTTGAGATTTGGTGATTTTGAATGGAGAAATCCCAGATGTTTTATGTTTTGCAAGTTGCATCCTATGTAACAGGGCTTCCTTAATCAGTTACAAAGCACTATTCTTCCTTATCCGTACACAGCATATCTTTTCTCTCTCTTCTATCTCTCTCTAGAATATGTATCCAAGAAAATTATTTTTACCAAAACCCCCTTCAGAATTTGTTGTTGTATGTTGAATTTCAGTAAAGGAAGCATGATTAAGGGTAAAGATTTGAAAGTTGAACAAGATCTGCAAAGTGGAAATGAAGTGAGAATGGAGGAGATGATGGCGGTTATGAACCCTAATAATTCTGATGCTATGGAGGTAGATCATCATCTTGGTGAGAAAGATCTGTGGCTTGATGATGGAGAGCATGAAAATCTACTTGATTTGAATGATACAACAATTTTCTACAA
Source organism: Fraxinus ornus (assembly GCA_903798235.1). NCBI lineage: Eukaryota > Viridiplantae > Streptophyta > Magnoliopsida > Lamiales > Oleaceae > Fraxinus > Fraxinus ornus. Next base: position 70,588 of record CAIGRF010275298.1, read on the forward strand.
TGATTTTCCGCCTCTTCCGGATTTTCCGTGCATGTCATCTTCATCGTCTTCGTCCTCGACTCAAGAGCCCCAAAAAACCGTCAACATTACCGCCATGACGTCGTCTTCCTCCGCCTCGTCCGCATCTCTGGCGGATTCTTTTGCGGTTTTGAAGTCAGATGCGGAAGAAGAAACTCACGGGAAGGGAAAATTCCACCTGTATGAGTATGATCAGTGGAAACCAGAGCCCACGGCTTTGTCCTCTACCGCCTCCATGGATATTCATCCGCCTTCTGATGACGCCATAGGTGATGTTGATTGCATTAATGTTATGGAGAATTTTGGGTACATGGATCTGATTGATAATAATGAAATTTGGGATCCATCTACTGTTTTTCAAAGTGAAAACCCTCATGAGTATTTGGAAAACCAGCAAGAGGCGGCAGGGGTGGTGGCGCCGCCGCTCGAAGGGTCACAACATGTTCAGAAGAAGCAAAATCAAGAAGAAGAAAATGATGGGTTCAGTTTCTTACAGGGAAATAGTGAACTTGCCATGATATTTTTCGAGTGGTTGAAGCAAAATAAAGATCATATTTCTGCTGAAGATATGAGGAATATAAAACTGAAGCGTTCCACCATTGAAAGTGCTTCGAAGCGTTTGGGTAGTAATAAAGAGGGGAAGAAACAGCTTTTGAAACTTATACTGGAGTGGGTTGAGCAATACCAGCTTCAGAAAAAAGGGCTGAGCGGTGGTGGCGCTGGCCCCCAATCAATTTACCAGCAATATCAAGAACCTGATTGTGATCCAAACCCTAACCCCAATTTTAATTACAATTGTGTTTCTTCTGATCCCAATGATTCTTTTTCTTCCTCCCCTTGGATGGCTGCGCCACCTCCTCCTCCACCGCCTTATGTCCAGGATTCGTCCGCGACTATGGTTGCAGCACCGCCAGCTCTTACACCACCACCGCCTTCCTCCTCCTATGGCGAACCTTATTCGAATGGGGTTTCTGTTCCTATTCCCGTTCCTGTTAATCCACCTGTGAATCAAGTTATTAATGGAATTCCATATCCATGTCCACCGGACTATCAAATGATGGAACATGCTCAATCCTGGCCTTCATCTCAATTTCCCATTTTATCGACTCAGTACAATCCTTTCCTTGAAAATGGCTATATTCCACAAGGAATTCCTCAGCACCAAGCTGTGTATAACAGAAACCCGTATCAGATTTTTGATACGAATGGTGAAAGATTAGTGAGATTGGACTCTTCTGCAACTAAAGAAGCCAGGAAGAAGAGAATGGCCCGCCAAAAGCGGCTCTACCCGCACCATCACCGCCACCATAGCCACCAAAATCAGCATCATAATCAAACCAACGTCGTTCAACATGCGGTGGATGGCAGAGAAAATGTCAGTCAGGGTAGTTCCTCAGCTAATTGGATGTACTGGACTCCACCCCACACCTCTTCTCCTTCAACTGGTGGGATGATCCCTTCTTCTGATGCATCTCAAGGGCATACTGCCGGTCGTCCCTCTTTGCAGCAGCAAAGTTATCAGAGGCAAGCTTCTTCAAATCGGTTGCTGCAGCAGCAGCAGCAGGTCGATTTTCTAGCTTTAAATTCTCATTTTTTTATACATTGAAATTTATTAATTTGTCCAACTAGAACACTAATAGATATCTTTCGATCCGTTGCAATTATAATAAGGACTGTGAATTTTGTTACTCAAAAAGATATTTATTCTTGTTTACGTGTAGAGTTGGAAGACAGAAAAGAATTTGAAATTTTTGCTGCAGAAAGTTTTAAAGCAAAGTGATGTTGGTAATCTGGGAAGGATTGTGTTGCCAAAAGTAATCTCTTTTAACTTTTTATTGGTTTTCACTTATAACTGCCTTCTATTGTAATTAATTGACTGCTTAAAAATTGAACTTTTAATTTATCAGAAAGAAGCAGAAAACCATCTCCCAGAGCTGGAATCTAGGGATGGAATTTCTATCTCCATGGAAGACATTGGAACTTCTCGTGTTTGGAATATGCGCTATAGGTAAATTACATGCATGATTTTGTATAATATCAAATTGAACATACGCCATGGAAATGGATTTTTGTATTCGTTAAAAATTTTAAAACTGTGTAATTTTTCTCCTAGGTTTTGGCCAAACAACAAAAGCAGAATGTATCTTCTTGAAAACACAGGTAATTAATCAATTGCCTTTACTTACTAATGTGTAATTGTTGGTTAATGTCTTAAGTATGAGGTTCGTGTTTCTTAGGAGATTTTGTTAGAGTGAATGGACTTCAAGAAGGAGATTTTATAGTGATCTACTCAGACACAAAATGTGGCAAATATGTAAGTAATTTTCTCATCTTTTTCATTAGGGGGATGCTTTTATGTGTAGATTATACATTGTTTAGTATATATGATTTTGTGTAACAGATGATACGGGGAGTGAAGGTTCGACAGCCAGGAGCGAAATTAGAGGGCAAGAAACCTGCAAGGCGAAACATGCGCAATTTTTGTGGTGCTGGTCATGGACCGTCGTCGCTTGCATTTACCAAACGAGCAGTGCGATGAAATAGTACAAAGCAGAAGAGGCCCTCCGTCAAAACCGTTTGAACAGATTCGATAAACTCGACTCTTGGTACTAAGTGGAGTCGAGAATTAAGTTTTGTTGAGGGTTTCTGTTCACTCAGGCTGTATCATCCTTGCTTTGTATTGCTAGCTAGAGACCAGCAATATAATGTTGTTATATATTATAACAGTACTTTGTTGTGTAATCTAAATGAATTGAAACCTAATTTCTCAGTAACTGTAAATGTTTCACCTTTTTCTGGTTGTCTTCTGTTCATTCATTTTTATTTTATGAGGTATGTATGTGCCTTAAAAATCTTACAATCATAAGTTAATTCTTATGAATATACATACAAAAGTATACACAAACAAATGATGTATGGAAAATTATACAATTAAGTTGTATGTTGTTTAGTACATTTAGAACAACACAATGTTAAGTACGGTATTTGTCAATTATGAATTGTTTAGTTCATCAGTTTTTCGATTTATCAATTATCCAAGATTTTGAGAAATCATTGGTGCTCTAGTGGTATTTTATAGGGATTACTAATCATCGTTGTAGACTTCTTATTCAAGATCAATGCCCTCCTACGAAATGAGACACTTAATTCTTCATTTAATTAAGCTTATCATATAACGTCACCTAAACTAAACACTGATGGTATTAAATTGCATTATTCAATTACTTATCTATAGTTGCGGTGCAGTCTCCGTGATTGAATCAATTAGTTATATATATAATGTTTACTTTAGAGAAATTATTTGAAGTGAAGAATGATTTTTTAGAGAATGTATTGTTAAAAAGTATTGAAAAATTATGCGAAATGACTTTCTTAGGAGAAAGTGTGATTAAAAATAAATT
>CAIGRF010275336.1:0-25076 GCA_903798235.1 Fraxinus ornus
ACATAAACATTACATCACTAATTATTTAATTAACCAAAAAAATTACATTTTTATTAATAACAAATTAATTCTTAAACAAAACTATTAAATATAAACTAAGCAAACGTGCATTGCACGTTGCTTGCACCTAGTATAATTAAATGTGTTAAAGATTATCTTAAGATTAAGTCGATTTAAAGTATCTGATAAATAAGAGAAAATTACCTTATGCCCCACAAGAGCATCTCCATTTCCATTGATTTTGATGAGTCAAGTAAAATTTTAGATTTCTTTGCTCCACAACCCAAACTTTCGTGGACAATTCACCAGATCCAGATTTATATTCCCAAATAAACCTCGCTAGTCTTCAGCTACAGCTCTGTCACGCATTTTTTATAACGAGATTTATATTGCAAGCGTACGGTGTTAAGTTTTGTAATATAGTAATAGAATCAAAGTGTCGAACTCTGAGATATTGTAATTTAATTCCTATTAAATACTATAATTATTTTAGCTTTTACGTTATCTAGAAAACAAATTATAGGAGAATTATCAATGTGAGAAAGCCTAGGGATTGATTTCACCTCACCATCAACAATTTTTTTCAACTTTTATAGTTATTTCTATCGATTTTTCCTAAATTCATAGGCAAGAAAGAAGAATCTTAGGTTAAATTCTACTTCCTCTCTCGAGTGCTAAATAGAACATATTCTTATATTTTAATTCCAATAGCTCTATTTTGAATTAACGCTATAGAAATTAAATGTGCAGGATTCTTAAATGAGATAACCCTCAAAGGAATTATACTTTCTCTCGAAATTTATAATTTCCTAGGTATGTTATTCTTAGATTACGCCTACATTTCTTTCTCTCGAGTACTGAAATTTAAAGCATCAATTCATTCAACTATATCTGGTAATTGAAAGCAATGCACAAGAATTAACACAAATAAATTAACGGAAAATCAAATGAATTAACTATAATAGAATCCAAACATGTCTCAAGTTTAATTACATCAAACCCTAGTTATTAAAATTCGTTCATGACTACTAAAAATGACATATTCAATGCTGAAGTAAAAAACATGGAGAAGGAAAGAATAATAAAAACTGTTTTGCGATTTCTTCTCCAATTCATTATTGATTTTGCTTTTGATGATTGCTCATTTTCCTTATCTCCTAAGCCATTTTTTCTCCCCTTGAATTAGGTCTTCCAGTTTGTATTTATAACCTCTTAAGATATCAACACGGATTGGAGTTGGGTCGGGCTGAAAAAATAAAGAAAATTACGTTTTCTTTTTACCCAAGAGGTAGCGGCGCAACGCCCAAAACGGGCGCCGCATCGTCGCGTTGTAATATGCCGCTGCACCCACTAGGCGCCAGCAGTTTTGCTGCTTCCTAGATTGAGTTGGCACTATTGCGCCTAGCTTCATGTTGCTCCTTTTTATTTGGCCTCCGTTTTCTCCTCTTTTCACTTCATTATTTTTTTCTTGTTTCGCCTCCGCTTCAAGTCCACTTTTATGATCACACGTGGCTCCATCCCAAACTCCAAAATACGCTATTTTCTTCGTGTATCTAACCTATTAACACAACATGAACAAACACATCAAAACGCTCTAAAGTGCTCAAGAACAAGTTGAAAACTATATTTTAAAGTTATTAGTTCGATGAGTAATTTACACTCATCAACCACCTCCAAACTTAATTATTTGTTTATCCTCGAGCAAACACAGAACAACATGTAAATAAGATTCACAACAAACAACTAAAACACACTACCAAAAGATTCAAATGCATATTTGGCCAGATAGCTTGTTTTTATGGCTCAGCATTGAAGATGTAATATAGAATTCCTGAACCACTTCAAAGTTATAGTACAACAGCCAAATTCTTGCCTCTTCATTGCAAAATGTGTGTGTGTGTGTGATGAACCAAATACAACGCTGTGCAGTTACAAGTTGATTCAATTCCCGACCCTAAGAGTCAATTATTTCGTTTCTCCACTCGTGGGATTCACACACCCCCAAACTTAATTTATTTTCACTCTTTTTCCGAGGGCGTAATCTAAGATTAGTTATTAAATCACTACTCCTCACCCTCTCTCGTTTGGGTAGATATTATTGATTGCAGTTCACATATCAGTAAGGTGTCCTCGCTTCAACATCTCCGCCACTTCCAATCTTAGGGCAATGCAGTCATATGTTCGGTGGCCATGGTCAGCGTGAAACTCACACCACTTAGACGTTGGTCACTAGAGCTTCTCATCTTTCCGAGCCAATTTACTGCGCAGCCCATCTCCTTTAGTAATTCAATTAGTTCTGCTGGTCCGATTGAAATGTTGTATTCAAAGATCCCAACCTTTGTCCTTATAGAAGGACGATCAAATGGTCTAGGTAACTCTCTATGCTTGGTGTCCCCCCTATCTAGAGGAGAATAAGTACTTGCAGGTCGTTTCTCAACCCTGTTTTGTCGTCGCGGCTCTTCTTTAGGGGGTTGTCATCTGGAGAAATTGAAGTTAGCATCATCATCTTCCCATTTAGTCTGGGCCCAGGCTTTAGCCAAGACATCCTCCATTATACTACATGGATATTTGGTCAGTTCCTTATACAAATTAGTGTCCAGGAGGAGCCCCTTTTGAAAAGCAGAAATAGCAGTTTGTTTGTTGCAGCTAGGAATGGAAACTTTCTCCCGATTGAATCGTCCGACAAATTCACGAAGTGATTCACTTCTCCTTTGCACTATATGATGGAGATTGTTGGACCTCTTCTCAAGTTTTTTGTTGCTTGCAAATTGCTCAACAAAAGTATCAGTTAGTCGTGCGAACGACGATATAGAATTATTAAGAAGGTTTGTATACCATTGTAAGGCCGGCCTCACAAGACGGAGCCAAACCCCTTACACATGGAAGCTTGCGAAGGCCTCTTGGTATAGTAGCAGTAAACATTCTCTGTATTTATTAAGCTATCTAATCGTACGGACCAGGCGTCCCGTCGTAAAGTTTCATGTTAGGAAAGCTAAACGTTTTAGGCATTTCCACTAGGGCAAACTCGTCAACAAAGGAAGAGTTGGCGAGAAACTGACTGCATTCTTTTTTATTGGGGTAGGCATCTCATGGATATGTCGAACCATGGCTTCAATCCCCGCTAACTCTCTTGCGAACTCTGAATCTTGTCCATTGGTAGGTTGTAGTTGTACATCTTCTGACCATCCTTTCAGCGGTGTGGCAAATTGAATGTTTGAACCAATGGTCTTAAGTCCTTTTTGGTCGAGTGAGGGTATAGGCCTGAAGGGAGAATGGGAACGGGACGATCGTACCAAAGTTGGATCGGACGCCAATTATTCCACCCTTTCTTGAAGGTCTCAATTCTATACACGGATGGCAGCATTCTCCGCTTCTAGTCTCTCCAATTTTTGTAAATTCTGCTTTGTTGACGCGATAAGTTGGGCTAGTTGTGCAGTTACTTCGCCAGATAGAGGGGTAGGTTGAGAGTGTGTGGAGGCAGGATAAACAACAACATGCTAAACAACCGTCGGTTGTCCGACTAGGTCGAATGGGCTAGCAGTGTAATGGTCGGCAGAGCGGTGATATGACTTAAGATGTCTCCTTGTTACCTTGTTGCTTCCACCTCCTGGCTAATCATTCGTTCCAGTCCTTGACGAGAAATTTCATCCAAAGCGTAATCAATAGAGTCATCCGTACGATGGATTTCAGAAGTTCCTGACATGGTGATTGATGAATAGTAATGGTAAGAGCTTTGTTTGTAAAAATGATTACTAGGGCCCCATGGTGGGGGCCAAATTGTAGACGTTGGAGTCTATAGTTGAGAGAATCGAGTCGGTCATGCCACCAGCAATCCTGCGAAAAAGTAGAACGAGGAAGAAACTGCAAAAAATCTCAAGAGGACACCGATGTAGTGTTGATCGAATACCCTCCTACGGTCAAATCAGAAAAGCTTTTCAAGAATTCTAAGAATACTAGACCAAAAGAAAGAAGAAGTCACTTAGAGTAGAGTAGTATTTTCTTATGTACCTCATCGTAAGATTGGCCACGAAATTTATAGCAGTGGGATAATCGTCTAGACGAGATTGACGAGGACTCTATGAGATTTTCTGGTTCGTTGGAATTGAATTTGATAAGATCTATTCAGTTGAGTTATCCAATCTGTTTTCAGATAACTTCTACTTAATCTGGTCAAATCACAGTGTGATTTATCTTGAAGATAAATTATCACATATTGCGAATTGACACATGGATATTGGACCGTGTATTTTGCTCGATCGACATAACAAACTGGGTCAAAAGATGGTGCGTTTATCAAGTGAACCATCTGTGGGCCTTATTTTTTGACTTGGACCGTTTGGACTAGTGAAACAATTTTTACCACAACAGTATGTATTTTCCCCTAAATTTTGTCCAATGTACTGCTCAGTAAAATCCAATATTCATAAACGTATTTGTTCCTACATCTACATGTCCTTTTGATTGGCTAGACATCTTTGAAGTTTAGATTGCATTCGTCTCTCAGTTTGAAAGGAATTGATTAACTTAATAATGGTGTTCATACTGTGTGACACCTTTAATTGTTCGATAAAACTGAAAATTAAGATATTCAACCTGTCCAATTGACTAGCCATATATGCTAGGCTATATATAGTCTGTTTGATAGAGATTGAAATCAGATATTTAACAGATTTTTATAAAAGTTAATAAAATATATGGTTGAAAAGTAGTAGGTCCTAGGAACTGTACGAATAAAGTTAATTATTGATTTTGACTTAAATTTTAATCAGATTTTTTAATTGACCAAACAAAGGCGTAATATTTTTATATTTTTTTCAACAAACCAGAATTTACACATCATTTTAGGTTATGTTTAATATACAACACAAGATAGAATATATGATTAGAAATTAGATTAAGTTGGATTGGGTCGGATTTTTCGAAGTTTGGTGGTACACCGTATTATGTACAGGTATTGAAAAATTAAAAATTTCTTACAATATGTTTTATTTATAAATAATTTTTCTTACTTAAACGCACGTTTAATCATTAGAGATTTTATTACTTATTATAAATGAATTTTTTAGTTGTAGAGTAATTTTTATACTTATAATTTTTCACTTATTAGTGTATTTTCCTTTTAAGTGATGATTTTTGTTTTAAGTTACTTTCTTTACATATAAATTACTCCATTTATCCCATAAAGTTGGACTTACTTTTACTTTCACACATATTAATGGAGTCTATCTTTATGGGATAAATGGAGTAATTTATATCCCATCTTTACGGACGGAGGAAGTATATTTTAACTCATAAGTACATTTTTACATAAAGATGTTTTTAACTTAATAAGTAACTTTTAAGTGATTTTTCAAGTATTAATAACTATATTTTTACTGATAAGTAATTATTTCCACTACCCCATTTATATAGGCTAACTTTTTTTTTTTATTTTCATGTCACATTTATATAGTCTTATTTCTTTATTGAGAAAAGTATTTATTTTATTCTCTTACTAATATACCATTATTTAATTTGTCTAATTATAACAATTTTTTTCACTTAATCTTGAAATTTTATAGATTTTAAACTATGTACTTAATGGAATCATCCAAGTATATATACACAGTTCTCGAAGGGAGTAAAGTTGAAGTAGTTCATAGTAATTTGCCTAATCATATAGATTTAAATTTTAAGTTTTATGGTCACTTATTTATAAAAAAAAAAAAAAAAAATGTATTCAAATTTGATTCCTTTGATAAATGATAAATGATAAATATAATATATAATCATTTTAATCACTTATTTTGAGAATTGGATTTTCCAAATATTAGTCGATCTATTCTATACTCTTGTCAAGTCGAATGCTATGCAATGGTGTCACAAAGACAAAATAAAATATAATTTAATTATTTATGCAATTGAGAAGGTGAGTCTCTCTCGACTCTCTGCAAGATATGATCTTCGAGTTGAAATGAATCATGTTTGGCAAAGCTTGAAATATAACTTTTAAGTGCACATACTTATATGAAAAGGAAATAATTTTTCATTAGTAAAAGTTATAAATAAATTTAACTTTTAGTAATGGATATAACCACGTTTGACCAATTTCTAATTCAAATAGGTGCCATACAGACTTGTGCATAACAAGTTTGAAACTAGAAAACCATTCATAATATTTTATTTCAGATTAAGGAATAAAAATAGTTAATTTGTTATTAGTACATTAAAAAAAAAATTTATGTTTCAAATAATATGAAGAAGTCAGACTATTGGAGTCAATTTATTGTCTGAGTAGCAATATTGTTTCTAATCTATTGCTCGATTAGTAAATTCATTTCTTATCTTTAAAAGGAATGAAATTATTTCTTAACGTTTCATTATAGTTGCACAATAAACCTTTGACAACGAAAATCATTCAAACCTCCCTTAAGTTGTCGTGTAAGAGTGGCAAACGGGTTAAACTGCTGTGGGCTCGGGCCTTTCGCCAGTCCATGAACAGCTCAAACTCATTTTGAGACGAGTCATGGATCAAATCAAATACACATTATTTTCACGAGCAAGCTCGTAACTCGTGGGCCACTGTGTTTATGCCAAACAATCATAATTTGTGACAATTTGCTAAGCAGTCCAATTTTATTTTTTCTCTCCAAACGGTCACAATTTTTTATATATATATAAACTCACATTTCACTTAGCTTTTCTTTTTCCAGAAATCTCTATATTCTCAATTAACAATTATTGTAATCTCCATATTACCTCTTTCATTGTGCAATCAAAAGTTTTATTGTCTCAAAATTTTACTTATTTGACTTATTTATGTTCAATTTTAGTATAAAATTCTATTATTATACACTTTTCTTCTATATATTATTCCAAATGGATTATAAAATATTACAATAGTCAATTTATTCAAACCAATAATTAGCCTAAAATCGGTGAATTCTATCGATTCTACCTTTAGATATGGATCCAAATCGAACTTTTTTGGTTGATTACTGACTTGAAGTTGAACATATGAATTCAGAATTGTATTCTTGGCCTCCCAAAAAATTGTGAAACTATTCTCCTTTATGATTTATCACATCCTTGAGTCAACTCCTACGAATTATCTATTTCAATGTCACGTCTTACTCTTACATAATCTGCATAGATGCTTCGAATAGCCTCCAAAACGACACCACTTTCAAAGATGTCATCTATCTTTGAACTTTGTGGAAATATATTCCATGTACTGCGGCTTGCATAGAAAGTTTACAGTATTTAAAGGTTTGGGAGATGCAGAGTTTTGGATACAAAATAGTGGACAAATTAATAAAAAAAAAATGTACACATAACAACTTGTTCGTGTAAAATTTTAACTTCGCGAGCTTTAAAAGTAATCGATTACCAGCTTAAAATAAATGAAGGGGATTTCAATTTGTTTTATTAATTTATGTTAAAAAATACAAGTCGGGTCATGGGCTTGTGGACTGCTAAGCATGGCTCAGCCCAGTTGGCCCACAAGCCAGAGGACCGAACTGAGCACAGTTTGTGTACGCGAGCCGAGCTTGTGTGTCCCCTATTGTCAAGCGATCCTCAACTTTAATTATGAATCCTTATTTAATTTTTGAACTTTGATCAGGTATCAGAAACTCAAATTCGTATAAATAAAACCAACAAAAATTGTCTCCTAATAAATAATTCCAAAAATTAGTTAAAAGTAAATGAAACATGAGAAAAGGACATTAGGAGTAGATGACTGGTTCTTGTTCCTAATACATAAAGATAACACTCAATAATGTAAACTATTTCTACAATGTCTAGGTCATGCCAATGCAATTTGCTCCTGCCGCCAGCATCTTACAAATATTCTCACGTTTTAACAATTTTGTATTAGACCCCCTGTTGCATAAGATGCTATTAAAACCATGGATCATTTTCATTAGGCCGCATGTTTGGATAAATTACATTTTTCTAACTTATAAGTTAGAAAATTGCTTAACCAAACATTTACATTATTCCATACTGGCAGTTCTAATCTCCCATTCTCTCTTTTCCTCCCCCATTCCTCTCTGCTTCCATCAAGGCTCCTGTCATGCATTTTCTACTTCCTACTGCTCTTCTCGTAATATCAATCTACCTTGTGAAAATCACACTCACCATCATTTATAATCCATGGAAAATTCAGAAACACTTTAAGAAACAAGGCATTATAGGTCCGTCTTACCATCTTTTACATGGAAATTTAAAGGAGATGAACCATATCAGAATAGAGGCTGAATCGAAATCAATCCCGTTCTGTCATGACATACTCAGTCGAGTATCTCCACACTACTACAGATGGTCAGCCATATATGGGAAGACATTTCTATTCTGGTTTGGATCTAAGCCTCGGCTGATATTTTCTGAACCAGACATGATCAAAGAGCTTATGGTGAACAACAATGACTCAGTGTTTAAAGATGCATTCAATCCTCTGTCTAAGCAGCTATTTGGACAGGGACTTGTTGGCTTGCAGGGTAGGAAATGGACCATTCATAGAAAGATCACAAGTCAAGCCTTCACCATGGAGAGAGTTAAGGTAATACCTCTCTCTCGTGTTGAACCACCTCATCCAAACGGTTAAGCTGCTAGAGATGCGACAGAATTATTTTTTTAAATTGTCTTTGACAAGCCCCCTCATGTGTAGGTTGGATTCATTTTGTCACCAAAGACCTAAAAAGAGTTAAAAAATTTATAAATGGATGACGACAAAACTTGAACCCAGGACAACCACCTCATATAAAAGCTTATGATTTCAGCTTAAATCAAGTTTCCATTTATTGGGGGACTACTATTGCTGTATTGAAAAGATTTAGCATAATATTTTCTGCATTATAAAAGTTGGAAATATTTTCTTGAATATGCAAGTATATATAAAATTCTTCCATCTTAAAATTTATTATGGTCATCAATTTCACATGTTTAGCAAGCATGGAAAATTATATTCTTCATTGTCCATAAACTAGACACATAAGCTGCTGTGTGTTGGAACTTTAATGCTTCCTATGTATACATGAATATTATGAACTAAAAGCTTAAGGTTCTTCCTGTTTGTTCAAGTGTTTATTTAAACCAATTGTTATCAGCACGACTTGGAACTTTATTATTTCCTAGAAGTTTTCAGATTACTCGAACTTAGAAGTAGTATGCTCGTGTCATTTTTGGTATGTTGAAGTGGAAAGGACAAATTTGCAAGTTTCGTGGCATGTTTCTCTACCTTAGTCCCATGTATCCCACTGTACCAAACAGATCTTCCTTTTTTTCCCCTTTTTTTGTTGGTTTTCTATGGAAGAAAGAGTAAAGGCATAACTGTTTCCAGGCTTGGGTCCCTGAAATCGTGGCTAGCACTTCAAAAGAGCTGAACAAATGGGAAGATGAAAGAGGAGGAAGAGATGAATTTGAAATTGATGTTAACAAAGCACTTCATAATCTTTCAGCAGATATTGTATCTAGGACAGCATTTGGGAGTAGCTTTGAAGAGGGAAAGCGCATATTTGAACTACAAGAACAACAGACGATGCTTACTTTGCAGGCTATGCGAAGTGTTTATATTCCTGGATTAAGGTGAAAATCTTCTCACTGATTTCCAATTGTTATAATAATAAGCTAATCAGCATATATGATGCTAATAAAAATGCTTAACCTTTTAAGATTATATTGTCCATTATTTTGTTAAACAAAAATCCATTCACTAATTCCCGTTCGTTAACATTAAAGTAAGAAATGTTGTAGTTAGAAGCTCTAGACAGATAGTTCAGTAAAAAACCTTAAGATCAAGGACATTTTGCTTAAGTAGAGATTTAATTATCTTGAGGCATAACTCTGTAGATATCTATCTAAGGGTGTGTTCGGTAGAGATTAAAATCGGGTTAAAATTGAAAAACTAGCCGTTATTGTTGACTTTTATTAGACTAGTGGGACCCAATAACGGCCATATTTTCAATTTTAATTGGATTTTAAGCTGTATCAAACAGGGCCTAAGTGTATTAGGAAGCAATAGATATTTTAACAAACAGAATTGGCATCGAGTCTACAGGGTCCTAACCACATTTTACTTGGTGAGCCCGAAAGTTTATAGAGTTAATGAGGAGGTTGAGGGGTATTACTAGAGATAAAAAGAGGGGTTAATTGGAGTCTGAATGGGTAAGATACGACCACGATGATTTCTTGACCAAATAGTGTCATCCTCCTAAGTCTAAGATATAAAGGCTGAGTCACATGGTACATTTCAAACACAAATGACCAACAACTAAGGAGCATCGAAGTAACCTGATGAGCAGCTTTAGGTCACACTGAGTGTTATATGGAGTCTCCATCCAGGACTGAGAACTTCTTGGACATGTGACTGGAAGGCCGAATTTAGCCAAGATCTCTATGTCCTGTTTGCTATGAAATTTGTGAGGAATTACCTGCGGGAAGAATTAGCTACTAAGGTAAGCACTCCAAGGACCTCGTGCGCTAAATCATGCATTTCTAGCCTTAGCACTGGGATATCTTGACAAAAAACATGCAGACGTGGTGCATGACCAATTACTTAATGCCTTACACAGTTGTTAGAGGATTAACCTCTGAATTTGGAATCACTCCTTATCTAGCCAGAAATTGGAATTGACCCTAATTCACCATACCAAAGGAACCTCAATACCCATAGTTGAAAATATGCGAGCAGACAAACTGAGACTGGAGATGAGCAGAAAGTTACCAGCTTTAGTACCACCTAGCTTGCTTTTCGGAAGTTTTATCAGCAGGAAACAAAACATTTAATGTCACGATATTTGCGGGAAAAAAATTAATCGATGACTAGATGGCATTTTATTGAATATGACATTCGTGACTGTTTTTCTCAAATCATATACAGGTTTCTACCAACTAACAGAAACAGAATCATGTGGAAACTAGAGAAGGAAATTCGGGATTCAGTAAGGATGTTGCTTGTAACAAACAGCAAAATAAGAGAGAACTCAAACAATCTTCTCTCTCTGCTAATGTCTGTCAATGGTGATAATGATAAGGATAACCAGGGGTTAGGGATAGAAGAAGTTATAGATGAATGCAAGACATTCTACTTTGCAGGGAAGGAGACAACAGCCAACCTTTTGACTTGGGCACTTCTTCTCCTAGCAAACCATCAAGAATGGCAAAGCAGGGCAAGAGAAGAAGTCTTTCGGGTTTGCAAGAACGGTGAACTTCCAAATACAGAGAATCTAAACGATTTCAAGATTGTAAGTTTGATTTTTCCTCATTTCCCCCATCTCGTTTAAATAAAAACATGTATCCCTTCTCTAACAATTTAAGCTTATAGATGAGGTGGTAAACATTGTATTTCACTCCACCCATTTATGAAAATTTGTCCCCCGTCAGACCTTTAAGACAGTGGAGTGCATGTTGTGGGATGTGTGAAGGTAACATTTAAATGAATGCATGGATCTCCTCTCTAACAACTTGAATTTAGAAATGAGATGATTAACTCCAAGTGATGGAACCTTTTTACTTTTACACCTCTTCCACTGAACTTCGCATTTCGTCGAACAGGTAGCCTGCATATTGAACGAAACACTTCGACTCTACCCTCCGGTTGTGATGTTGATGAGGCAAACATCAAACAACATTAAGCTGGGAAATCTTGACGTTCCAGCAAACACACAGTTCAATTTGCCAATAGCTGCTGTCCATCATGATCCCTCAATATGGGGAGAAGATGCAAATGAATTCAATCCACTGAGATTTACTGAACCCCGCAAGCATTTGGCCTCTTATTTTCCATTTGGTTTAGGCCCCAGAATCTGTGTTGGGCAAAATTTAGCCATGGTGGAATCAAAACTTATCCTGGCTATGATCCTCCAACAATATTCTTTTGCAATTTCACCATCATATGTTCATGCCCCAATTCTCTCCTGGACTTTGGAGCCTCAGTATGGTGCATACATTATTTTCAGGAGGATTTCAAGCTGAAGCTTTTCGCAAAATTGCTCAATGTTCATAAATAATTTGGCAATAATCTTTCTGGTATGTATTTTCCTATAATAATAGATTTCGTTAGCCGTGCAGACCTATGAAGTACAATTTCAAGCATCTAATTGTTGTTTGCAGTATATGTTCATGTTTGGAATGTATGTCACATACCTGCTACCTATTCTTGCAACTATTTCAAATATGTTTATTCTTTATAGTAATTGTTGGTTAACCAATTCTTCAATTTTTTCAAAGTGTTACACATGTAATTTGCATGGGACCACATGTGCGCCACCTAGGAAGCAAAGGCCATGTAAGCAAATGTCAACTTGCCACGTAAGCTTTCTTTCCGCAAGCTGAACACTAGACAACTGCGATGCAACGGAATTTGTTAATCAATATCACGTGACATCTTTCGGAATTTGGGGTGGGTTTTTTTGCCATCACTATTGATCTACCCCCACCCGCACCTTGTTGAAGTACAGAACACAGATGATACATAATCGACAGTAGCAAGTTGATGATCAGTAAGAGGAAAGTCATCAGATAAAGCATAATAAAAGGGTAGAAATGTCACTGCAAAGGAAGCAAATTGAGGACCATTTTTCTGTTAGATTTCTGTTGTATAGAATTTTTTTCAACCAATTAGTTTCATTTTGTATAGTAAGCATAATAATCTAGATTCTTCTTATTCATTGTATATATACATGCGTGTGAGGTTGAACAATTGTAATATTCAGAAGAAAGAAAATGCATATATAGTTTTCTCCCAATATTGCTCTGCAATTCCATTTTCTCTATTGTTCCATTGCCGAGCTTTTCTTTTACCTTTTCTTATATGGTATCAAAGTCATGGCTATGACTGACAATCAAAGCACTACTGTGTATACAACAAATCCGAATGCAAGCATTAAACAAAATGTTAACACCAACCCAATGCCAAGCATTAATCATACTTCAAATTCTAATGATCATACTCATCCCTGCAGCCCCTACTATATTGGGGGAAATGACAATTTAGGTGCAATACTAGTCAATCATGTGTTTGACTATATCAACTATTACACTTGGGCAAGCCCATAAAAGAGCACTTCGAATTAAGAAAAAACTCGGCTTCATCAATGGAAGCTTTTGTGAGCCTGCAGATTCCAACAATTTTCTGATGGAACATTGGCTACGTTGCAATAATATAGTAATTGCTTGGTTGCAAAACACCATGTCCATTGATATTAAGTCACACATACTTTATGGTGACATAGCTCGTGCTGCACTTCATTTTATAGCCCCATTCAAGCCAAAGTTTCTTATTCAGTCTCCCTTCCAAACGGTGATCTAGTTGATGTCACACACACAGAAACTGTAAAAATAACTGTGAAAAATGTTTTGTGCATGACCTTTTGACTAGGAAAATGGTTGAAATGGGTGAAGTGAGGCAAGGATTATATCATCTGCTGCAATTTCAAGTCTATCCTTCAGCCTTAATGGAAACCTTTTCGCTTATTCCTAGCTGAACTTCTATGTCAGCAGCCACCTCTAGCAACAATAAGGATTTTGATCTCTGGCACTATAGGTTGGGACATCCATCTAACTCTAAATTAGATATGTTGAATATTAATTACATTCCTAAGCTTGCCAAGGAACCTTGTCATGTCTGCCCTATGGCTAAAATGCATAGATTACCATTCCCTGTTAGTTATCAGAAATATAAGAAAGTCTTTGATCTCATACATTGTGACCTCTATGGTCCTTGCACTGAGACTAGTTATGATGGATCCAAATATTTCATATCCATAATTGATGATTTTAGTAAGTGTACATGGATCTATATGTTAAAATCTAAATCAGATGCTACTGCAGCTTTGCAAGGTTTTTGTGCCTTAATAAACACTCAATTTCACTCACAAGTAAAGGTGATTAGAACAGACAATGGGGGTTTGAAATGAAAGAATACTACCATAAAAAGTGAATCATACACCAAAAAACATGTGTTGAAACGGCACAACAAAATGCAATAGTAGAAAGAAAACATCAGCACATTTATCAAATCCAAAGTGCTATCCCCATGAGGTATTAGAATGACTGCATTCTTACTGCAATATATCTGATAAATAGAACACCCTCACGTTTGTTTGAAAACAAAACTCCTTTTGAAATCCTATCCAAACACAAGTCAAGCTACTCACATTTTAAAGTTTTTGGACGCCTTGCTTTTGCTTCAACCTTGGCTAACCATAGAACTAAGTTTGAGCCAAGAGCCAAGAGATGCATATTTTTAGGATTTCCTTTTGGAATGAAATGATATAAACTTCTTGATCTTTAATCCAAAAAAGTTTTTATCTCAAGGTATGTAATGTTTCATAAAGACCAATTCCCTTACAAAAACGACAATACATCTAAAAATGCTAACATAATATCACAACCTATCCTCACTAACATCAACACATAATACTATATCCCCTTTTCTCCTACAAACACTACTGATGAAACAATAACAGATAGAACTAAAATTGATCGTGAAAACTCTATCTCACTTCATGAGCCAGACAACTATCCTACAAGTTCATCCCTCTCACCAAACTTTTAAGAACTAGATCAAGAACAATTTGACAACATCATGAACAGCAATCAACCAACACGTAGATCCTCAAAAATCAAGAAAACTCCCACTTACCTTGAGGACTACATCTGCGAGCAGGCCTCATTTCACCCATCACAGAAATTGGACAAGAACAAAGGTCTTTATATTCTAGGTAATGATTTTCCTCTCAATGCTGCCATATCAAGCCATAGAATGTTAAATAATCACAAAGCATAACCTCTATAACCACACACATTGAGCCTAACACGTATCACGAAACATTAGCCTCACCTGTTTGGTGTAAAGCCATGAATGCTGAAATTGCTCCTCTTGAGATGAATAACACTTGGATTGTAACAGATCTCCTTCCTAATAAGAAATCTATTAGGTGTATAAGGTAAAGTACAAGGCTGATGGTAGTGTTGAAAAGTACAAAGCTAAGCTCGTGGCAAAAGGATATACATAGCATAAGGGATTGGACTACTATGAGATATTTTCACCTGTAGTAAAAATGGTAACCGTTAGGCTTTACTTCTTGTTACAGCCGTAAAGGGATGGCATTTACATCAATTTGATGTAAACAATACATTTCTACATAGGGATCTAGATGAAGAAGTGTACATGGAGATGTATCCTGGCCATCCTGATGGAGGGCATTCAAAAGTGTGCAGGTTGTTGTAGAGCTTATATGGGCTTAAACAAGCATCCTTGCAATGGTATTCCAAGCTTTCAACCTTTATCATTGAACAAAGATTCACTCAATCAAAGGCTGGCTATAGCTTGTTTACAAGGTCTACGAAAAGTTCCTTCACTGCCATTCTCATTATATGGATGACATAATTGTGGCCAGCGGTATGGACAACATTGACTCTCTCAAAGCCTTACTTGATAGGAGATTCAAGATTAAAGATTTGGGCATACTGAAATATTTTTTGGGAATAGAGTTAGCAAGGTCTGATAAAGGTATTCATATTTGCCAACGAAAGTATGCTTTGGACATACTATCAGACTCAGGAACAATATGATGTGTGCCAACAATGGTACATTTAGATCATAATGTGAAGATTTCTAAGATGGATGGAGAACTTCTTCCTAATCCTTGTAAGTATAGAAGATTTGTTGGGAAATTGTTGTATTTAACCATTACCAGACCAGACCTTTCATATTTAACACAATTATTAAGTCAATTCATGAGTTATCCTCGTACTTCCCATCCGAATGCTGTTAATAAAGTATTAATGTACATAAAAGGAGCCTAGGTCAAGGATTGTTGTTCCCTATGGAATCAGATTTACAAGGAATGTTACAAGGTATTGCGTGATGCTTGGAAGATCCTTTATATCTTGGAAATCAAAGAAGCAAAGAATAGTATCCAGGTCTTTAGCAGAAGCAAAATATAAGGCCATGACAAATGTATGCTGTGAGCTCACTTGGCTTAGGTACTTGTTTCAAGACTTGAGAATCTACCACCCATAAGCTGATATCCTATTATGTAACAACAAGTCTGCTCTACACATAAAAGCCAACCCAGTTTTCCATGAAAGGACTAAACACATTGAGTTGGAATGCTACTTGATATGGAACAAAATCCATGAAGGCAACGTGATTACTAAACACCTTAGTATCAGTTCTCAGATTGCTGATATTTTAACAAAGTTATTAAACTCCTCTCAATTTTACCAACATATGGACAAGATGCAAGTTGCTGACATCCACTCTCCATCTTTCAGGGGGGTGTTAAAATACAAAACACAGATGATACATAACTGACAGTAACAAGTTGATGTCAACAAGAAGCTGATGACCAGCAAGAGGAGAGTCACCAGATAAAACATGATAAAGGAGGGTAGAAATGTCACTGCAAAGGAAGCAAATCGGGGACCATTTTTCTGTTAGATTTCTATTGTATAGAATTTTTCTTTCAACCAATTAGTTTCATTTTGTGTAGTAGGCATAGTGTTCTATATTCTTCTCATTCATTGTACACGCACGTGTGTGTGAGGTTGAACAATTGTAATCATCGGAAGAAAGAAAATGCATATATAGCTATCTCTCAATATTGCTCTGCAATTCCATTTTCTTTATTGTTCCATTGCTGAGCTTTTCTTTTACTTTTTCTTATACAGCCCAATAAACCAAAGCACACTTAATTGAACCTCTCAACGAAGCCCGACAAGAGAAAATATCAAGTACTTCGAGGCAGAGCGTGGAGATGAACTTGTAGGATTTCAGGGTTTGCCAAAATCAACGGTGAAAAATATATTGATTTCGTGGCAACCAAAAACTGTGAAACTTGAGGGAGAAATGATTTTCACGTGGGTAACTCTCCAGTGAATAAGGTGATGTAGGCTGGAGAATTCATTGAACAGCTTTGCCACAGGGCTTGGCGGCTTCGAGGACTACGCTAAAAGAGAAATGTCTCAATTTCATCGACAGCTAAGACATCGACAATGGAGGGGTGGTAAAGTGGGATTAGGATTTGGATTGCCAGGGATTTCTTTAACTAGCAGGAAGGTTGTAGGTGAAGGTAGTGGTTGTGGTTAGGGATTTGAGACGGTGGTTGTGGATGATTTAAGGTAATGGCGGCGACTGTAGCTACGAGGGGCTTTGAATTAGGGATTTCTTTAACCAGTTGGAAGGTTATAGGTAAAGGTGGTGATTGTGGTTAGTTATTTGAGGTGGTGGCGTCTGCTGCAGCGATGGAGGAGATTCAGGTGGTAGTAGGATGGATGCCAGAGTTTGACTTCTCAAAAACTACAATTTCTGTTGGGGGTGAAAATCACTGTGAAGAGTCCAACGCATAGTGCTGAATAACCTGCGTTTGGACACAATAATACACTTTGAATGATTTGTTCACCGTGAGACACTAATTATTCGTCTATGTAAAACTCAGTATTAGCATAATGATAACAAATTCTACAATGTAATCCATGGGGGCAGGTCGGACCGACGTTTTGTCTTTGTGATCGATAAATAAGTTGTAATTAATTAATTTGATAATTTGATAGAATAATATGTGACCTAAAATAATATTATTTCGTGACTAAATTTATCAGTGACATACAATTTATGGTTTTGTGACCAATAAATAATATTTGACCTAAAAATATGTGATTATGACTAAATTTGTAATTGTGACCTACGATTTATGTCTTTGTGACTGATAAATAAGTTGTGATGTATAAATTTTTTTTATTTGTGACTGATGAACAAATTGTGACTTATAAAAATTTTGAATTGAGACCGTAAAATAATTTATAACCTATAAAATTTCTGATTTGAACAAATTGTGACTTATAAAATTTTTGAATTGTGATCGTAAAATAATTTGTGACATATAATTTTTTTGAATTGTAATTGTAAAATAATTTGTAACATGTAAAATTTGTGATTTGTAACCAATTAATAATATGTGACAAATTATATAGAATTTGTGACCAAATTATATGGAATTGTGACTTTAATATATTTAATTAATTAATTTAAAAATAAAATTTTTAAAAATCTAAAACTTTAAATTTTAAACCTTAAAAAATCTGAAATTTTAAATTTTAAACATTGTCTCTTAAATTTGAGACATTTCTCTTTTAGAGTCTAGATGGATCAGGCCTAGAAAAGAAGAACCCCAAATACCTGGTCTACCAATTTTTGACACATTTCTCTTCTCCAGATATAAGAAATGTAATTTTTTTCTCCGTTAAACAATCCAGTACAATTTGGTTAACTTGAAGTTGCAAGACACTGACAGTTTTATGGACATCTTCTTTGGTTGATGACTTGCTACTTAGAAGTTTCTTGTTGTAGCTCGAACATTCCTCTGTGAGATATAGTTCATGACATAGAGCTTTTTGAGCATGCATCAACTCTGGTCTACAGTGTATCCAAAACAATTCAGCCTGTAGCAAGAGAATTTCAACAAATTTTAGGTGTGCATTGTAGATTGTTGGTTGGATGGCGGCAGTGATGGTGATGGAGTGGACAAACGGTGTTTGTGAGTAATTATTTGGATTTGTCGGTGTGGTGGTGTTTTTAGGTGATGTGTTGATTTGTTTGAGGTAGTTGTGTTGTTGTCGGGAGGTGGTGGTGGTTCTGGCGGCGAAGATGGCGGTGGTGTTGGAAGGGAGTGGTGCGGTGGTAGTCACAAGTTTTGGTTGTGGTCACATATTATTTTGTCGTTTGTGACCATTAAATTGGTTAATTTGTAATCAATAAACAATACATGACCAATGAAAAATATAAATTGTGACCAAGAAATAATGTGTGACCTAATAATTGTTAATCTATGATCGATAATTTGACAATTTGAAATTGTTTATTAAGTTGTGACTTATAATATTTGTGATTTGTGACCGATAAATAAGTTGTGATGTATAAAAAATTTTATTTGTGACTGATAAACAAATTGTGACTTATAAAATTTTTGAATTGTGACCGTAAAATAATTTGTAACCTATAAAATTTCTGATTTGAACAAATTATGACTTATAAAATTTTTGAATTGTGATCGTAAAATAATTTGTGACGTTTCAATTTTTTATTTGTGACATATAAATTTTTTGAATTGTAACTGTAAAATAATTTGTAACATGTAAAATTTGTGATTTGTAACCAATTAATAATATGTGACAAATTATATAGAATTTATGACCAAATTATATGGAATTGTGACGTTAATATATTTAATTAATTAATTTAAAAATAAAATTTAAAAAAATCTGAAATTTTAAATTTTAAACCTTAAAAAATCTGAAATTTTAGATTTTAAACATTGTATCTTAAATTTGAAATGGGTAAAACTAAACATCTTAGTTATGAAATTTTCCCTAAATAAGGTCATGGTTTATAATCATATGTGATTCTAATTTTTTGTGTCATCTCATCAACACAAGAATACAAGAGAAAACACATTGAATAGAAAGATCCAAAATCCATAGTCAAGAACAGAAAATCAACAATGAACAATCAAGAAGAATGAATTAAAACAATTAAGAATATGGAGCAAGAAGTCAAAAATAAGAACAATAACTCAAGAATAAAAAAAGTCGATAATCAAGATTTAAGATTCAAAATCAAAATCAAGTATTAAATGATCATTCCCAATGAATTAAGGTATGTTCCACATTTAATTATTCTATTGGTGATTTGATCGTACGATCTTGACAATAAAGTAATTAGATTTTCAAGTTCTTGAATTTTAAGTTTTAATAAAATCTAACAAGTGGTATCAAAGTCAACTACATGTTAAGTCATTGAGAATAAAAGATTAATTTTATTGTTGAAATTCATACATTGGATTATATATATATATATTTTTAAGGATAAATAGCACAAAACATCCATACTTTTCAATGTCATTGTACAAAACGTCTATACCTTTCATTTTTTGGCATTTTCACCAATACCTTCCACATTTCATTGCACAAAAGGTCATTTTTAACCATTTTTTCAATAAAATGACGATTTTACCCTCCTATTCAAATGAAATAAAAAAAGAAAAGAAAAAATAAACAACTAATTGCAATCATAGTCCTAAACTTTTAAAAAATACAAATGAGCACAAAATTTATGAAAGTATTAAAAATTAAAAAAAAAACTCTCTCTTCTCCTCCGCCTCCTCCACCACCGTCGCTGCCGGAACCAAAGCCATTGGAAAAATATCTTTTGAAATGTGACTTTTGCGTTGAGCCGCCGCCAAGTATGTCCCATTTTTCCGGCAACCTACGACCACCAAAACCATCGGATATTGATACTGGTGGAAAGCCCTTAACCTTCTCTTCCATTACCATCCAACACCTCCCAAAAACAACAACTATTCTGGCCGAAATCACAGATCAAATTCACCAGCCTGAAAATTTACAAATCACCTTAACTCCACCTCCGGCCACCAACACGATCGAAACTCACCACTGATTAACTCCCCACATCCGGAAGAATATTCCCATGGTATCAATTTAACTCAAACAACACCTAAATAATCTAAATTAATCCCAGAAAATTCAACATTCGCGAAGTCCGTTCTGTAGGGTCGGACTTCTGCCCATTCTGATGTCGTCCGGTCAACCCATGGTCGCAGACCACATGGGTTGAACTCCTCCACCATGGGTGAACCTAGCCCAACCATGGGTCAATGCCAATTTCATCCTACACTCGATCAATTTATGTGTGAAGTTCGGGGTTTTATACGAAAAACTCGGAAGAAAGGAATTTGATTCATCCACCATGGGCGAACCTAGCCAAACTATGGGTCAATGCCAATTTCATCCTACACTCGATCAATTTATGGGTTAAGTTCGGGTTTTATGTGAAAAACTCGGAACAAAGGAATTTGATGAATCAATGTTGCTCCAAATGTTTAATTCTATTAGGGAAACTTCAACTGAGGATGGAATAACTATGGGCCATAAACTAATTAAGCCAATTGACAGCCAAAACAAGGAATTGAATTCAATAGAGATGCATGTGCGTGATGAAGGTCCGATTGTTCCATTTGGGGCTATTTTTTATGTTATTGCTCCATATTCGACCAACATAAATGTAATTGATGGTCACAAGATCATGGGTAATTCGCCAATTGAAAGAATAGATGATTAATTGAGACCCAATTCCATCCCTCCATAAACAATAGTCGAGCTCAACACAAAAGTCACTTTTCAAAAGATATTTTTCCAATGGTTTTGGCAGCAGCGGCGACGGTGGTGGAGGAGGCAGAGGAGAAGAGAGAGTTTTTTGTTATTTTTAATACTCTCATAAATTTTGAATTCATTTGCATTTTTAAAAACAATTAGGACTACGATTGCAATTAGTTGTTTATTTTTTCTTCTTTTTTTTTTATTTCATTTGAATATGAGGGTAAAATTGTCATTTTATTGAAAATGGTTGAAAATAACCTTTTGTGCAATGAAATGTGGAAGGTATGGGTAAAAATGTCAAAAATGAAAGGTGGGGACGTTGTACACAATGACATTGAAAGGTATGGATATTTTGTGTTATTTACCCTTTCTGTTAATTTGGAATGTGAATTTTAGCCATAAATTTCGACATTCAGAATTTTTCAAGCAAGAATTGTTTTAGATGAACTTTGTACTTTGGATTCCTCAATTTTGAGATGTGAATTTTAACCACAAAAAAATTTGGAAAAAGGTCAAAACGACAGTCGCCAGTGTCTGGGTGCTGTGGCTGCCAAAAGGCAGCGCAACCAGTGTCGCAGCGTCGACACCTTTTTTTGTTAAAACAAAAGAAAGAAAAATTAAATTTAAAAAGGTAAAAGAACAATCAAATTCAAATCTTGGTACTAAAGTTTCTTTTGGATTACTAATTTTCTAAAAAGATTAATTGAAGCAACATATTATCAAAATAACCTCTCTTTTCTAAATTAATGTATTTGGAATATTAAGAAGGTTGTACGTACATAAATCATGCAGGTATTGACCAGCTCAAAAGAATGTCAATATTTTGCCGAATTATATGCACACATGTAGTAATAAATATGTAGCAATTATAAAGTTTTTTTTTACGTAAACATTGAGTCGATCCAAAGATAAAGTTAACGTTGGAGATGGTTTATTGTCAATATTTGATTACTACACCAAGAATACCACTTACAAGTTGATATTTATGTTCAAAGACTAAATGTCTTGTTATGCCCGGTCTCTTGTGATCGGCCCACCATTTTTGAATTTATTGATTACTCAATATGGATTACCATGTGAACATGTTAATTGTGTTTAAGTTCTCTATTCGGTTAATCCATCCACTTCTGTAATATCTGTCAACATCAATCCAATTCATGTACTTGGAACTAAAGTTTAAGAGCTGGAAATGGAATGTTTGTATCGTTCTTGACAGCATTGATCTAGACCTTGCGTTAAGGAATCAACAACTCACTACTCTTACAGATAAAAGTTTCTCTAATAAAAAGAGATTCAGATAAGTGAGATCGTTCAAACTGCATAAGTCTTGTGAGTTGTGATCATGAAGCATAGAATTCCTGCAACATTCAGGGGCGTCGTGTCCGATATTGTAACTACTTCCAATGAATTTCTTAAAAAATTGAAAAACGATTTGTAAAAGACGATAAGATCGAAACTAGAACGCTTCTGAGGAATTTAGTTTCACTAAAGTACAAGGCTAAAGAAAACATACAGTATTACATCATAGATATGTCTCATCTTGATTCAAAACTAAAGGCTATGTAAACATTTGTGTTCCCATAATTGTCTCCCACCGTCAAAATAATCCGAGAGAAGGAAAGTATCTTCGTTTGCTCTTTCTAAGTCATCCAAGTGGTATCTACCCATTTGATGACCTCTCTTGGTCGTCCTACGTGTCGGAGGCATGTCGGGTAATTATAAACGATAGAATCATTGTTTTTAGTTAGAATGATATAATTGTTGTTTTACATATAAAAAAAAGATATATATGTCGTTTTAGTTATGATTTGAACTGGAACGATTTCAAACTCATTAAATTTGTATTAAAACGATATGAATATAATGTTATTTTGTGGGTTTTGTACACAACGACATCATTATCGTTTCAATACAATTTTGACAACATTGTTATCGCTTTAGTTCAAATTATAACTAAAATAACATATATATCGTTTCAATTCATATAAAATGATAATTATATCGTTTCAGCTAAAAACGATGATTCGATCGTTCATGACCACCAGACATACATTCGACATCTGTAGGACGATCGAAATAGGTCATTAAGTGAGTTCAATTTCACTTAAAAGAAGCTATGAGAACATTTGTGTTCCCATAATTGTCTCCCACCTTCTATTTAAACAGGAATGATATCAATGTCGTTAAAATAATACTAAAACAACATGATTGTTGTTATGTTATTTCATAGATTTGATACATAATGATATCACTCTTGTAACGTATAAAGAAAACGATGTACATGTCGATTTAGTTATAATTTGAACTGAAACGATTGCAATCACACCAAATTTCTATTGAAATGATATGAATGTCATTATGTTGTTTTATGTGTTTGATACTACTGATTTGTCGTCTTTTTTATAATATGGCACGAGAAAAAGGTCTCCATTGAATGAAGACGAAATCTTGGTCTCTTTGATGCACACACGACTCTCTACATTGAACTCGCTGTGCAAGTTTTTTGGTATAGCGACTTATATGTCATTTTATTGGTCTATAACGACTTCAATGTCGTTATGAAAATTCGATAAAGCAGTAATTTTTTTGTATTGAAATGACGTCGATATCGTTTTGTATCTCAGGAACGATTTCAGTATCTTTATGTGAATCAACGCAATTTTCGTATTGGAACGATATTAATATCATTTTGTGTCTTATGAACAATTTCAACTTCGTTATATGAATTAGTGTTTTTTTGTACTGAAACGACATCAACATCATTTTGTGTATCAGGAACGAAGTCTATGTGTGGTCCATGCTAATGCGCTTGCACCTATGAGTTGTTCACCACCCAAGAGCAACTTGTCCCTTAGACGTGTGTTCATAACACCCAAAATAGAGCGTGCAGTGCAATTTTTTTTATCGAAACGACTTCTATGTCGTTTAATTAATTTATAATGACTTCAATGTCGTTATGAAAAGCAGCAAAGTAGTGTGAATTTGATACCAAAACAACATCAACATCGTTTTGTGTCTCAGTAACGATTTCAATATCGTTATGTTAATCAGTGCAATTTTTGTATTGAAACGACATCAAAATCATTTTGTGTTTCAAGAAAGATTTCGATGTTATTATATAAATGAGTACATTTTTGTACTGGAACTGAAAAACGTGTAGTTCGACTCTAACAATACTTAAGGGAGTGAATAAGTATTATATGCGGAATTAAAATAATTAACGAATTAAATAGCAACAAGTCACTTTTTAATTCTTTTCTAGATTATTAAGCATGCGCATCAGTTTTAATCCTATATTTGAATACCGTGGTTTATATAATTTAAACAGCAAATAAAGCAGTAAATCCACACAGGTATGATCATAGCGAAACCCAATTGGGGTAAATTCCAGACACTTTTCAGGCAATTCACTATAAACAATTCAAACAACTTACAGTCTATCAAACTAGACAATACGTACTATTTGATCTCCTAACTACAATTCCTACAGCTATCTGCGGATCTCGTGCTCCCCTGCACCAATCATTAGCTACAATTCTCCAAAACTCTCCGTGGAATCTGCTACCCTGCAGCACTCATAGCCTTGCAGAATCGTCTATCTCCCGTCGATCAACGAAGAACGTCTCGTTTTTTACAGACTGGAACTCTAGTCAACTTCCATCGATCTTCAGAACTCTAACAGATGTAGAGGAAAGACATGTTTGGTATTTGGTAGAGGTGTCAATTTGGGTGGTCCAGGCCAGGTCAGCCCGCCAACATATCAGCCCAATAACGGCCCGCGTGAAAAAAAAGCTCGCTTACTACGGGTTTCGGGCCAGTTTCGGGTCGGCCCACAATTTTGGACTACAACACAGGCCCGCCCGCTGATCCAACCGGGTCGAGCCCATGCGGGTCATGGGTTGCGGTTTGTTCCG
>CAIGRF010275359.1:8893-20326 GCA_903798235.1 Fraxinus ornus
ACATTTGTCTCTGAACATCCTAAATCATTAGCCATTATCGATCCCTACATAAAACAGAGCTTTTAAGTCAAATATCTCCTTTATCTTATCTACAAAAAAAGTGAGACCGAACAAATTCAACCCCAAAAGAAGAATAAAAGGAAAATGGAACAAAGGGAAAATCTTGAAAAGAGAAAATATGAAGTCAACGTGTTATAAGCCAGAGAATCCAAAACTTTAGCTAAACTGAAGTACAAGAATGACCATATAAACTCAATCAAGCCCTAAATAATGTAACAAACACACTCAATCTAAAGCTTCAATGAAGAGAAATTCTCAGGGGTTTCAAGCTTAAAATACGTACATACGTAAATATACATGGTATGCGTGTATAAAGACTGTGTATAAAAAAAATTCATAATTGTAATCTTCACAAACAAATAATGAAATGGAGAGGAAAAACTCACCAGAACTGGATTCGAGCAGTACTGTCATTTAAAATCTACAAAATTGAAGTTCTTCCACACTCGTTATACTCTCCAATAGCATCATTGATTGAAAAAAACATACATAAAAACATTCTAACTGTAGATTTATAAACATAAATATATATTTCTGTATGTATGTGTAGATGTCGAAGTTCTTCTCAAAATCTGCAGTAAGCAGTGAGAGAATTTTTGAGATGCTGTGCTGGGCCGTACTTTTTAGAGAGTGCGTGCGTTTTTATTGCGGACGTCAAAAATTCATTGGATCCGATTTAAATTTCCATAAAGTCAAAGGCTTTCTTCACTCGATCTTTAGTCCGTCCGATATTGATACGAAAAAGGTAAAAGTTAAATGATCGGATCTAATTTCTAACTAATTAATACAAATAAAGTCAATTCCTCTAACGATTTACATTTTGCATGATGGGTCGGCAAGAAAGTGGAACAACGGTCTAAATTATTACGTGTAGGCGCTTTCAAGGAGTGAAATCTTCTAATTCTTCCTATTTGACCTAAAGTCTATCAATCTTGCCATCAGCATGTTGAAGAGAGCTCTCGGATTGAATTCACGTAAGATGCGTAATGCGAGAACGACTTGTGGTTTGAGCTAAAAGGCCAACCAAGATCAAACATAACTAGTTTTTTTCTTGAAAACTATGTCAATAGAGTTGAGAACGTATGAATATTTATATTGAGAAATGATGAATGTACAGTCTTTTTATACATTAATTTTGACAGCCCTCTCACATGCCGGTAGTGCCCGCGATTGTAGACTCCACCTCCGTGTGAGAGGACTGTCAAAATGTATGTGTAAAAAAATTGTAAATGTAGTATTTCTCTATTCATAATAGTTGGTATTTCTCTCTTTTTTTATTGTATGCTGTCATGAACATATGCTAATCTCACAGGCCACACAATTCATCTTCTGGGCTTATTTTACTAAAATGCCCCCCAGATTATTATTGCTGTTTGCTAGTTGTGTGTGAAAGAGAGTTTAAAGACTAGAATACCCTTTTCTTTTTCCTTTTTCAAAGATTTTGTAAATTCCAGGTCTAAAAGGGTCAATCTATTTTTCTTTGAAAGTGGTCTGATCCACATTTTTAAGGTCACAATTTGCGCTTGGATTCCATTCTAATTGTCATGATAATAAGATTCCAAGAATACCCTCAGATGTCTAAGAATCTAGGTACACCACCTAAAAAGGTAACTTTCAGAAAATAAAAAAAAAATTATGCAAAACCAAAAACACTTTATGACTCGTGTCATAACTCATAATCACGTCAACATTATAGCAAAATATAATGTGGCTCATGTCGTAACAGCAAAATCTATCAATAATAGAGTTCGACTACGCTCTTAAAATCTCGGTAAATGTGAACAACAAGTCTATCGACTTTTAAATTTATTTTTGCTGTCGTAAATAAGAATTAGAGTTCAATTCATTAAGAAGATAAACGGTACGCACAGGGCGGGGCTCGCAGCCGGTCGTTTGAGAGGGCAGTGGCGGTGCTATATTAATTGCTGAAAGATTCTGCACGTTCACGGCAGCCTTTTGAGGAATGTCTGAACAAAGAGGTAGCCAAAGCAGCATCCTGAAAAAGATTACTAGTATGGAAATTTTGCATTGTTGGTCCTCAATCTATTGCCAAATATGCATATCAGATTATAATTATATCATACTAGTAGATTATATTCAATATGACATTTATATATAATTTTTGAAACATGGCATCGATACATATAAATTAGAGAATTTTAATTGAACTACAAACAAAACCAACTGTTCAATAAATCCGTCTAAAAGTAATCATTCAGTTAGTGTTTGTTTAGGATAATTTAAATTGCTGCTAAAAAATTAGGTCAAAGTCAACAATTTATTTTACCTACACATTTCATAGAATCTATAATTTTTATCAATTTTTTAACTGCATATTTTATCCACTTTTGTCGAACAACCCACAAAATATTGGTATAATCCACGTTACTATATGAAAAACACGTGGGCATTATTAAATCTTTAGCACGTGAAATTTATTTGAACACGATTTTACGAATTTCTTACAATTTCATATTTTTATCTCGAAATTTACCTGAATAAAAAGGAGGTGGTCCATACTCTTTGAGAGCTAAATATAGGATAATAATGAAATAATGAAGTAAATCAGGACCAGACTAAAAAATAATATTTACACGAAGGGCTTCCAAATAAACTGTTCGTTTAATTGTCCCAATCATGACCGTTGAGGTGTCCACTAATTTTTCCCAATTGATTGACTGCTCAACTAATTCGTTATACACGAGAATCTGAAATGACGATAATGCCAAAGTCTTAAAATGCAATTTTGCAAATACTGAATACTGGACAAGGGTATTGTTGTCATTGAAGCTTTAGGTGGTACATTGATGGGATTGATACACTATGAATTACTTTCCAAATCATACTTTAGTTTAGAATCTTCTAATTGTTGGTTACGCTCTCTCTAATAATTCTCAACGATATACTTCACGCACACGTTAAGTTCATATTTTAAAATCTTCAAAGATTTTTAACATTTATTTGTACGTCGATTTCTAGACACGATAACGTGTTACAAAGACCTTGACATCCAACCAGACGACTTGTTACGATTAATGTTGTAATTTTGTTATAAAATAAGAATTTTGTTCTATTAACAACTCTATAACTTCAACTAGACTTTTTCGATAATTTCGATGATGTGAAGTCCAAATTACAAGACTTGAATGTAGCATGTCAACATCAATTATCAAATAGGGTAAGCTAGTGTTGCATTAATTTTAACGTCGACATTGATAGTTATAATTATATCAAACTTGAATTGACATATTGCTGAATGTAATCCTTGATTTTTCTCATTAAGCTCATGTTTAGTGAAGATTAAAATCAGATTTTAGTAGATTTTGATAAAAGTTGATCAAATGTATAGTTGAAAAGTTGTAAAACATATAAAATATGTGATTAAAATTAATTTTTGACTTTGATTTAAATTAAAATATAAATTTTAATTCTTGCCGAACAGGGGCTAAATGTGCAACAAAATTATCATCTACTCGCAAATAATTATTATTAGTACATCTATTACCTATACATGCATGTGAGTTAAGACTTAGGTAAATAGGCGAAAACGCCGTTACAGGCAATAAAAGAAAGTGAAAAGGCTTGACGCCGTTAAAGATCTAATTGAATTTTGATTTCTGATCTCGTTCTGTAATAAAGAAGATTCTCATCACATGTATAATGTCACTTGAGGTCCACTTGTCTACACTCGAATCTACACTATTATCCTAACTCGTCCAATATGATACGGCTTTCTGGTGACTTTATTTTCAACCGTAGATGCTATGGGCACATTATAATAACATCCATGATATTTAAACTTGAACGTCTACGCAAAGGATATGTAGATTACAAAATTGGAGTCGAGAGTTGTACTAAGGGATGAGAAAGAAAGCAAACGAGTGAAAGAGTTGAAAAACATGTGGGAATGTGATTTAAATGTGCAGTAATTTGAATAATCTGATGCTTAAAATTAACAAAAATATTTGAGAAAATCATCAATTATGACAAAACAATACGTTACTATGAGACCAAAAAAAAAAAAGAAAAAAGGTGCTTCCAAATATCATTTCGCCCATCAGAGTGCAATTGTTTAGAAGTGTCTAATCGCTGATAACATGATTTTGGTGTTCGAATTGATGCAATTTTTAAAAAGATGGACCAGTAAAAATCTTAAATATTTTTTTGTGAAGTTGAATATGAGTAAGACATATGATAGGGTAAAGAAGAGTTGAACATGGACAACATTTAATCAAGGAGTGCACGTCAACTTCAACCCCATCTTTCTTGATAATCGGAGTTCTTTATTGTAGCGATCATAGACTTTTCCCTAAAGAGTAATGCTATTCATTCCCATTAGGATTACAAACACATTCTAGGTGGCTCTGGTAGGTTAAATTAAATAAGTCATTTTATTTAACCTATCATTTAGAGCCATCTAAATTGTGTTTATAATCCCACTGGGAATGAATAACATTACTCTTCCCTAAAAGCGTTTTCGTTTAGGATTATTTAGTGCATTGTTAGCTTACTTATTGTCCATTGGGTGTTGAACCTCACATGGATTTAATTGAGGAAATTAGGTCCGCTATTCCAAAAATATAAGATATTAGATTAATACTCTTAAAACTAATTAGAACTATAATTCTCGTATTAATTACGCCCAAAACCCCTAAAAATCCCGAAAGCCCAAATAAGCCAACAAATTGATTTTGTAACATTTTTGAGATTTTTTCACTTGTTCAAGTTTTGTCACTTTCTTGAATTTCTGTCAATTTACGTTTAATAGTCTTTTTTCCCCCTCCTTTTATAAGATTATAAGTTAATCATATCACATGAATATTGGTTTAAAGGAACATGATATGCCACTTTTCTATGATAAATTGACATAATACTTTTTAACAATTATATATCTTACCCCCTTCAAAAAAGTGGCATGGTATGTCACTCTTACACTTTGAACTTCATAAAACTTATGTGTAAATATTACACCAGTTTTTTTATTGATGGAATTGCATATCCATAACAATAATAAGTTAGTATATTTTTAGCATTGCTAAAACTCAGCATCTTAAAAAAAAAAAAAAAAAAGTGACAACATTTTAATAAATGTCGTATCTGCATTCTATTGGGACAACAATTTCAGTCATTATAACTTTTAAATTCGTTATTTTGTTCTCATTTGCTTTCACAATAGATTGAAAACGTTAATTTTATTCATATCTGCAATAAGAATATAAATGAAATAGTGTGATTTTTTTTTTTTTTTAAATGTGACAGGTTATGTCACTTTTAAATTACACTACATTAATTCATATGCAAAAGACAAATAAATTGTTACATTATTACACTTTATAATTAAATTAATGTTTGAATTCATATTCACATTTAAATTTTACAAACACATGCATGTATCTTTTTAATTGAATCAAAGAAATCTAATGAGATAGACAGCGACCCTAAAAAAGTGACAGGAATATCACTTTTCTCATTCTTATATTTGTATTTACATTTTTGTAAACACCATGCATGATCCAAAGTTGAATTTTCATATATACCAACTCAGTCCAATTAGTACAAATTTGAATTTTAATATATACTAACTCGAAATAATGTCCATAATTCCCATTAAATTAGGGTATTAAATATGTAGTTATCATTAAAAATTAGCTTATAATTATTTTATTTTTACTGAATAATCACAAAATATATAAATTGTTACTCAATGATCAAACAAATATGAATTAATTGA
The DNA here is from genome assembly GCA_903798235.1 of Fraxinus ornus. Taxonomy (NCBI): domain Eukaryota; kingdom Viridiplantae; phylum Streptophyta; class Magnoliopsida; order Lamiales; family Oleaceae; genus Fraxinus; species Fraxinus ornus. The sequence goes on from CAIGRF010275359.1 coordinate 14,685, forward strand.
ATCAAAAGTCAAATATATATAAACATTCATATTAGGGTTGATTATTTGTAGATTTGTGGTAGAAAATTTGAATAAAAGGTAATTGAAGCAGCCTTTGATCTTGTTTGGCTTAATTTGTGCAAAATTTCCTCTTATGATTTCGATTTTGTTTGATTTGGAGCGTGTAGATTTTATATTTTCTGTAGCTAAGTTACTACTATTTACACCGTATTTCTTAATGTTATAATGATTGAAATTGCAGTATTAATGTTTTAACTTGTTTATAATGATTTTTCAAAAGAATCCCAAAATTAAGGACATTTCTTTAAGTTTCCCGATTTGATGAGTGTTACAAGCGACTTTGTCTTTTGCATTGATTAACAGAAGAATTAAGCTTTGCGTACATGGCTTAATTTCAAGGCCCCTCACTGTAGCAGGGCCTCATCCAATATATTTAAAAAAAAAAAAATTGTGACCCCCACCACCCATGTGTTTAACTTGGTAGGGGTTGTGAAACTGCCCTGTAAATGTAGCATCTCTCTTAACAAAATATGTGTTCACAGAGAGTAAAGTTGAGTGTACAGGGGGTTTCTCCCCCCCCCCCCCCCACCCACTCTTTGTGAGTGTTTAGGGGGAGGGTGGGGGTTACGTGCATGTACACTCAGCTTTACTCGCTCACTAAACCTTTGGACACTACTCAGTTTATAACTCTCAGAAGCAAGCTAAAGAAAATCCTACCCAAAACGAAAAGAACAAGACGGAAATTAAAATGACAGATCAAAGAAGAGAATAACACGAATATAAAACAAACAAGAAAGGACCATATTAACTGAGAAGTCACAGAATTCATTGATATTGAACTGAAATAGAACAACAACAGAAAGATAGGCCTAAATGGCATTATCAGCAGGCAAATTAAACAAGGATCATTTCTACAGAAATACAAACTCATACAGTAAGAAGTGGTACTGTGGCACAGAAGTCACGATATTGTAGTTCTAATTAACAGGCAATTTCAAGTCTAGACTCGTTCATCTTGTGTGTTAGATGGCTTCTCGCCATTGCTCGACTCCATCTTGAGGGATCCATCGGCACGGGATTTCTTTGTCTCCCCTTTGTTGTTGTGGTAAATGGCGTATAAAATCAGTTGCACTGTTCCTAATCCACTGCCAAAACCATTGGGAATCTGAAAAGCATTGCACATCATTTGATAAGAAAAACTGGATTGATCACTTACTGAAATTTGAAAATAAAGTTATCGAATGGCTGAAATCGACAGGAAAATGCACAAACTTACAGCAACAAAAGGGTCCTTTCCAAGCAGGCCAAAGATAAACCAGGAAGTACCACATAAGAACACGAATAATGACAAGAAGAATGGCATGAATTCCACGCTTTTCGTTTTGATAACTAGCCTCTACAATTGAAAAGAAAGGTCAATTTCATTAGAATGGAATTCAATAATGTAAAAAACATTCAGATAACAATAAAGTATTTTAAGAAAAAGCCTCATCTAGTTACTTTCCCTGAAGTCAAAATAACAAATTTCATGTTAATATGATAACCTTGAAAGAACTGATCCTATTTTCCAGCCTTTGAATTATCCGAATAAACTCAGGACGAAGAAATACGAAGCATGCACAAAAATAGAGAGTAAGCAACTTACAATAATTGTCAAAGGCGAGCCATACATAATGATGGAGAAGACAGTGGCTGCAATACCACAGAAAAGCTTCCGGTGTTTGCCATGGAGAGCAAAGAGGGAAACAAATGCAACAACTGCAAAAAAACTCAGAACAAGTGTAAGCAGTCCCAAGATCTTGCCCTTTTCCTTCTTCGATGCAAATATGAGAAAGATCAGCACATATACAGACTCGATTGCAGCACCCGTTCCGTTGATAGTCGACACTAGCAGGTTGTTAGGTGACACAAATGGCATACCATACCTATTTAACCGAGTTTTGAAAATGGACTAATCAGGGACCACAAATGAATCAAAGTAAAAGAACATGAAGCTCTCATAGATGACTAACACAGAAACGAAGATGAGTTCAAGTTTACATAGGAAAAAAATTCAAGAAGATTCCGTGAAGGAAGAGCCATTAAAGATTTACTGGTGATGGGTCCTTCATAAATTATAACAACTCAAGAAAATTCAGTTTAATAGGAGAAAATTCCATAAAAGCAAATTCATTAAAGAATTACTGGGATGGGCCTATCAATAACTAAAAAACTCAAACATTTGGGATAGAAATAGATATACCATGCGGAAAGTAAGCAGTTGAGCATGGTCATTACATAAGGTATGCCTGAAAACTCTTCCGTAGACCTTTTCTTTACGATCCTCTTGAATGTGATCCTACAATCATCATCAAGAAACTCTGATAAAAATTAAACACAACTCAGGAATGATAATACTAAATTAAAGATTTTTCCAAAATTGGACAAAGAAATGTCCTTCTAAAGAAAGTTGAACCGTATTTTCAAAAAGAGTAAGAGAATGATGGCTAAAAATATACAACTCATCTTAATGTTCCGTTTAATATTCATGGTGTTTGAAACCCTCAAACAGAGAGAATAATGAATCCTTCTTGGGATTTAAGTACTTACAATGGTGCCAAGAAGAGGAACAGAGCAAAAGCATTGCCTGTAACAAAAGAAATTAAACGCAATTAGCATTCAAATCCATGCAAGAATCCAGCAAAACCCGAGAACAAGAAAAACCCACCAAAAATCCCAATCACGAAATGCAGAGTATTTTCCATTTCTTGAACGACTTCTTGAACGAACTCAAGAATTACGTGTAAAAGAAAAAACAAACACTCCAAGAAATCAAATGAGAGCCCAAAAACAAGAGCCTACGTTCTTTTCTGGTTTTTCTTTTCAAATGCTCTGAGTGTGTGTGGGTGTGCAGTTATTGTCCTGACAGCGCCAGAGAGGGGAGAGACGTATTAGTTTTTTTTTTCCCTCTCACATTAACAGCAATTTATCTTTGAGCAAGGAAAAAAACTGCTATATATAGAAAAGACTCGACGTATATATCATATTTTTCAGGTATGCACATGCATATGCATTTGCAGGTGAAATGAATAAAATACTATTTTCATTTTTAATTTTAGTGATTTTTTGTTTAATTTAAGAATTTATATTTAAAATGATTCTTTAAAGAGGCGTGTTGAAATGTAGATTTTAAAAAAAATATTTTAATAAAATTAACTATTATAAGCAAATGTTCTATCGCAATACTACAATACATATACCTTTTATATTTGAGTCATCATCATTCACAAAAAAATAATAATAATAATAAAATAAAATTCAAACTTAATTGTATGTGAAGAAAAGTATGGAAGAAAATAACTTTTGTGTACACTTAGCATTATCATAAAATTACCATCCACATGCCACTCGGAATCACCATGTTTTGAACCCTCTTTATTCTTGCCCTAATTACCATTGACTTGGTTAATCGAGGTGAGCTCTATTGTCAGTCGAACTTTTCACTCACTCCACCAATAACACTTTTAACTAAGTCATCCGCGCCACATTTAAATGGCATGTTAAGCTTTATTTTCCAAAAGCGATTCAATAACTGTCATATTTATTCCACTGGTCTAATATATTCAGTTTAGGAGTCGGATAAGTACCTAGAAGTTTTTGTAACTCATTTATAAATGATGTAATCATAAAAAAATTGAAATTTTGAATTCTATCCGTAACTCACTAGAGACTTGAGTAACAAAGAAAAGATGTGTACGAACGAGATATTCAACAACATCAAAAAGGAAAGAGGATTTTATAGAGGGACTTCCGAATATTTGGCGATCTCATGTGTAGTTTTCAACAGTGACTCATTTTTTGTTTTTTTGTTTTTTTTGGTACTCAGGTATCCCATCTTAGCCAGACTAATTTTCTGGACCACCAGCCACCGGCCCCTCAGTAACTGGCCCCTCAGTAACTGGCGGAGGTAAATCGCGGNCAATGTCATTCCTTTGCCAACTTGGATGTGCCCCGGGGGGCACAGTGACTCATTATCACAATGAGTCATTTCTAAAGAAGGCTATGCAAAAACTTACTCGAAATATAACAATTTCATTGTGAAATACGCATTTTTTTTCTGAAGAATTCGCCATGTTACCTTATCCATGCATAACATCATTAAAAGGATAAAAAATTTCACTACTACTTAGCAACGGCAATGGTCTAAAACTATCTAAAAATCTTCACTGCTACGATGTAACGGCATGGTTGGCCTCACCAAATTTCTAACTTAGTAATTTAGTACCTGAATTTTCGAGCGTGGCAAAGTTGTCCCCTGAGATCTTTGGTTGCTGTAAGATGGTCCCTGAATTATCAATATTAACTCCTTGTTTTAAAAGGCTCCGCCCTTGTTTGGTGCAATTAAAAATCAAATTTTTAGTACATTTTGATAAAAGTTTATAAAAATATGTTGTTGAAAATTGTGAGTTCCATAAAATGTGTGGTTGAAATTAATTATTGACTTTGATTTTAACTTTTATCATAATTTTAATCCACACAAAATAAGGACTTCAAAACTTCCAAATTATGGAGATGTACAAAAGCGATTTTAGTAACAATAATAACCACCATAACCCTTAGAAGGTGTTTGGTGTGGATTAAAATCGGATTTTTAGAAAGATTGTGATAGAAATTTTTAAAATGTGTAGTTGAAAAGATGTGGAACTCATGAAAAATGTAGTTGATATTGATTGTTTGACTTTGAGTCAGATTTTAATATGTCCCAAACAAGCCATTAGTTTGGTACGAATGAGATTGTAAGAGAACAATAATGTTGTGTGTTTACCTAAAATAAGAACTATTTAAACTTTATAATGTTGTGTTTACCTAAAATAAGAACTATTTAAAATGTCAAAAGTAGAGCAAAGGCCATAGTGTAGTCACGTCATCTTTCTAATGTTACTTTCCTGTTTGGTTTAGCTAAGAGAGTTTATAATAATTTAAATCAATATCAATAATTAATTTTAACTGCGCATTTCATTTCATGGAATTCACAAATTTTATTAATTTTTTAACCATACATTTTATCAATATTTACCAAATTTTACTTAAATAATGATTTTTAGCAAAATCAAATATGGCTCTAAGTCAAAATCAACTTAAAAATTTAACCAATTCCGATAATAATTTATTACTAATTATTGATAATTAAATAAGGGTAAACTATGAAAGTTTTTGACAAAATATTTTTCCAATAACATTAAATAATATTTCTTAATCCATGTGAAAACAAAATCATTCCATATAAATGGGACGGGAAGAGTATAAAAGATTTCACAATTCATAGAATTGGACCAACCAAGATTTCACTATGTAAATATAATAATGGATTATTCCTGAAGTACAGGAATATTTTCACAATTTTTTCACAGAATTTCAAAATTTCTCTCACAAGAATTGGCCCCACATGATTAGAATATTACCAAAAATTCCCCCCCCCACCCACCTATGGTGTGAGTGGCCTGGCAGGTACAGGCCTGTACCTGAATCATTGTCCTATAATAATTGTTATTTGTTTGTATTCATTAAATAGAAGAATAATTGGTTGTTGATGTAATTTAGTGATCAATCATCCAACAAAGTATGACTAGTCTGTATTTTCACTTTCAAAAATGTATACAACC
>CAIGRF010275359.1:29151-42182 GCA_903798235.1 Fraxinus ornus
AGGTAGCCGGTTCTTGGTGGGTTTCTAGGTGAGTTCCAACCATTGTTATTCTCTTCTCCTTCTTCCCTTTGTGGGCTTGCCATCACCACCACTATATCTCCTTTGTGGAGATGAAACTTAAGGTGTAGAAGTTTATGGGTCGAGCCTTGGTAGTATGGTGTTCATTTGGATGTTTTTTGAGTCCGAAAATTGGCTATTGGAGCCCCAAAATCTTACAACTGTGAATCAAATTTGTCACTTATCTCATCGAGTTCAGCTTAGTTAAAATTTTCAACATACTCCAACGAGATTGTTCTTTTAAATTTCAGATGGACTGAATTGCTCATTTAACCTTTTTAGGATATGGTATCGCACATTGAATCTTAGAGTTCCATGAGATATTTTCACCTTTCACTCTTGTCGAGATGATTTAAAGAAAATGGATGTTACACTGGGGGTACAAGTTGTGCGGGTAACGAGCTGCCTTTAATCTATACTGAAGACCAATCTGATTTTTGCTTCAATTTATGCCATTATTTAGTCCATTGAAGCTTTCTATTATCTTGGTTTGAATAAGATACACTCATTTTTCTTTAAATGTAAACCTTAAATGGCAACGTGTTTATTTCAAATTTGACGTACATAAGATATACATTGGACCGCCATTTTTGCTTATTTTTTTCTTTTTTCTCTTCGTGTTTTATGGTTACTTAGTATGTTGATGATATGTTATAGCCTGACAAAATTTCTGTATAGTTTGTGCTAACACGTTATCATTCATATTGTGTTATCCTTGATTTTTGTGAGCCAAGGTATGTAACAAATTGTGCTATCTATGCTTTTGTACTTTTTTTGTAATCAATTTGAGCTTGTTCATTTATTGGGAAACATATTATGTTCATGATCCCAAATTTAAAAACGAGCTAATTGGACAAGGATGGACTTGTATTAGACCGGAGGAGGTTAATACATTTAGCATGTTAGCATTCATATTACGGGGTTCTTTTTTTTTTTTTTTTCCTTTATGTAACTAGAGATTTTACCTAATCTTTTGCAAAAAAAAAAAAATTTGCAACCAATCTGAGCATGTTCATATATAAGGAATTTAGGATGTATTTTGGTTCATAAATATGTTGCTAATAGAGTTTTATCGTGTTAGCATTCATACGGTGCTATTCGTGCTTGTTAATTGTGAGCCATGGTATGTGATGTAGATCGAATCTACAACACATTGCAAACAGATTACATCTTAAGAAAACAAACGTTTTTTCTTATTTCATGAACAACCAAAAAGCACTACAAGATATTTTGGAGTCTTATTAAAAGAACAGATAACCTATTGGGCTAGCAGTTCCTTAATGGGCTGGGCTACAAAGCAAAATAAGTAAATATTAAAAATAATGAATTAAAAATATTAAGTGCCGTTTTGACTTAACAAACAAATTCAAATGCCCAAAATTCATCATACATCACAGCAAAGTGGTGAGTTCAATGAGAATCGTCGCGAGCTTTTCGGAATGGGGTCATAGGCCCAAAACGGACAGTGTATGCAAAAGTTGCGCCATTTTCTTCGAACGCCGACCATCCAAACATTCCAAATACGCAAGTGTTCGTTCATCCACACTAACCTCATCAGTATGTAACAATACTGAGTACTGAACATGTTATTTGATGTGATGGATGAACACTAAGGGTGTGGGGGTGAAGTTCTCTTGTTAACATGGAGGACTGCAGCTCGCTGGTCTCGTTAAGGACGTAACATGCTTTTTGATTGATTGCTCTTTCATGTCTATCTAGTGGGGTTTTTATTTTTATAGTTTGAATCAATTAAGTCATAACAAGGATAATGCATCTTTCTTACACTAAGGAATTAAGAAAGATGAAACAAGGCCTAAATTATAAGTATAGGTGAGTTAAACAAATCCACACTAACATGTGTGATACAAATGCACATTCATATTCTTAAAATAAAATTGCAATGTCTAGCTAGTGGGGTTACTAGGATAGCTTTGTAAATGAAGAAGAAGCTTTGGGACAAACTATGAACGTGTTCTACGTTGAGTCTTTTGTCAATTATGTTTGATGAATAAATTTTGAATGTTTAGAATGGAATGAAATTCTGTATATTGGAAAATGACATTCCTCTTAGAACTTCAAATTAATTTTTTTGTCTTTATACTTCTTCGTTAAATTTTAGGATATAATTGACAAAAGTTTTTATGATTTTTGTCTTCCTTTTTCGATATTCGAATTAATTTCCTGACTTTATAATCTGACCGATGTAACACGATAATTTTAATAAAAGAAATTCAGTTAATAATTTGTCAATTTAGTCTTTCACGAACAATTCATCTATGCAAAAAATCTAAACATAAACGATATAAAAGACGCATTTTGTGTTTGCACGAAAATTTCATTTATGCAATAAATCTAAACATTCACGGTATCAAAGACATATTTGATGCGTTTTTATATAACATGACTAGATATTACAACGGATCACACAAACTACATCTGAATGTACTAATTATGCAATGTCAAACTTCAAACATATCTTAATGTTAACGTTATCAAGTAGACATTGAATAAAAAAAATTACAATATTTTGAGTAAATAATTTTGTCCCATATGGTGATATTTTTGTTTTATACTAACGATCAATGAGCGTCCTATCCTCACCGAGCTTAAAGTTTCAGCTCATTCACTCCTTCTACAATTGGAGAGAATAATAGATTCTATTTTTGTATCACACAATGTCCATCCTTCGATTAATTTTCAACTCTAATAGTAATATCAACAAGATGAAACGTGTGTACATCCCATAGGTACAAGAAGCCCAACCGTCTGTCCACCACAATTGATCAACACATTTAAACTTCCGTAGTTAAGTATTGTGCATATCAAACGATGCAATGTTTTAGATATAAGATGTAGTACATGTAAAATAAATAGTAGACAACTCGTAAGAACTCTAAATAACATATCAACTTATGCAATTTATCATTGTACACGACTTTTAAAATAAGTAAATAATTCCAGGTTACAACAAATGTAACATATTTTAGACAACAAATTGCAAAACTGGCTAATATCAATAATCAGATCTCGTTACAGAATATGAACTATATACATTTGTAACATATCATCCAACACATTCAGTATTACACGAATATCTGACCACATTACAAACTAAAGATGAACATTCAACAATACACACAATGTCACAAACAATTCAGATGAACAGACACTGAAAAAAAAAATGTCACTAGCCTACATTACAAACACAACATGTGCTTCTTGAAATCATGATATCTAGAATTTTTTTCATATTAATCTGAAAAACCTTTTTCATTTGTGTCGATTACTATTGTAACATACACCCAGTGTTAAAATGATTATAATGAGCATATATTATGTTGCACCATTCTTTCAGTTGTGTTGAGTATCATTTTCTGGAAAAGTGAATTTTTTTCATTCTTTTGAAATATATTGAATCAAACTGTTGGGTTTAAATACACCCAAGAATGCAGACAGAGATTAATAATATCCAAATAACGCAAGAACATGAACGACACATTCAAGAACACATTGCAGAAATCGAAATCAACACCAAAAATGTTAACCTAGTTTAGCTATGCCTAATCTGGGGGGCTTAGCTACCAGTCCAATCCACTAGTGCGCCAAGAATAATGCCTTCCAGAGAGAGTTTACACAGACCAAAATGAGATTACACAAGTTTTAGTCATCGATCCTAAAGATCTCGTAGAACTTCAACCCAAAATCAAATTCTAACACGCTATACAAAACCTAATTAACACAAACAACCAATCGACCCAAGGTTACTCTTACAATAGCATTTTACACAAAGATTTCTCAGACTTGGTCTGAAAATAACCAAGAGAAAATAAGAACAAAAAATCCAGAAAGAACGAACCCTTTTTTCTTTTCTCTCTTGTCAAAAAACCAAACAAAATGAATAATCAATCCCAAGAATCAGCCAAACACGTAAAATAAGGCCCAAACAAACCACAACCATTAATTAAATCAGACGGCTCACAACACATGAGAAGAAGCACAATCCGGGTGTAATCAACGTAAAGAGTTGTAATTTTGGAAACACGTTTTCAACTTCTTTCACAAACTTATTTCCAACCTAAAGAAAAAAAACGGATAATCAAACTGTACCTTGAAGGAAAAAAAATTACTTTTACGTCCAGTCTCTTTCCCCACAATATCAATGCAAAAATTCTCCACCTAATTTACTTCCAAAAAAAAAAAAATATCAAAGACATTATAAGACGATCAAATTGATTACCCACAACATAATTCGAAAATGCCGAAATAGAAAGCAAAAAAAAATAAATAAAAGTTACTATTTTCACTATGAACTGATGCTTAAATGCACAAAACAAATGTTTGATAATAGCAGTTTTTTTCACCACATCCTCCATGACAGAAATGTATAAATAAAATATGTGACCTTCATCCTGAATAACATCACAAAATTTAAATTGTGAACCTAATTATTCAAGAACGTTAATGATTAGCAATTTACAAGGTATGACAGCTTTAAATTGACAGAAAACACTGTAATTGTATGTATAACAAATCAACAATAAGCACAACTCATTTTATTTTATTTTATTTTTTGTGAATGCTTTTTTAAGTATACCCTTTCTAAAATAATTAGCTGAACTTTAATATGCACATATATTAAACCCTTCATCTTAAAGAGCTGACAAAGACAAGATAACGTACACTTGCCATTATCAGGAAGAAAAAAAAAAAAAAAAAACTAAAATGAAAAATAAATAAAAGTGGTACATGAGTTAGGGCTTAGGGTTTTATGGGTGTCCATTAAGAACATATGATTGCTTTTGTTGATAATTCTTGCCAATTCCCATTTCGAAAGTTTCATTATTGCTCGTTTTATTGGTTTCACCTTTATTACAGTGGTAAATCGCGTATAAAATCAACTGCATTGCTCCTAATCCACACCCGAAACAGTTCGGTACCTGCATAATCAAAATTAATTTCAATTAGATTATTAAAATATGTTCATTGATAATTGTCTAAAAGTTTAATCGATTAAAAATATCTTTGTTTTATCTTCCACACCTCTGATAATATGTAAGGGATGTCACGTCAATTTAGGCCATGTCTGATTCACATTCTTAAAAAAAAATTCATTCTTTCAGTATTCATTTTCAATCACACAATTTTCAATAAAATAATATTACACGTAAATTCAAAATTTTTCCTTCTTTTTTAACCACATATTTTCTTCACATCATTATTTAAAATGCATTCTTTCCTTAATAATGTGCATCAAACAGGGATTCAATATTTTATTAATAGTGAAATTTTAAGTGTTACATTAAACTAACTACTTACGTAAAGAAAAGGGTCTCTTCCAATAAGTCCATAAATAAACCAAGAAGTGCCACACAGGAAGACAAACAAGGATAAGGAGAGTGGCATATACTCCACACTCTTGCTTTTAATCACCATTCTCTGCACATGCAAATTTATTTCCATAAATACACAATAAAAATCTCTTAAACTCAATTATTATTAAATAATTGAATAATGAAAGAAAAAGTAGTTAAATTCCTTTTCGTTATTTCTGTTTTATTATTTTGTGGGCTGTTGACCAATATTACGTACGAAATAGTATGTTAAATCTTACCATGACCGATAAAGGTGACGCATACATAATTATAGAGAATATCGAAGCAGCAAAGCCGCAGAAAAGCTTTCTTTTCTTGGATTCATGGAGCCCAAAAACAGAAACCACTGCAATGGTTGAAAATACAGCAAGAATGGAAATGAGAAGTCCCAAGATTTTTTCCTTCTCCTTCTTGGGTGCAAATATGAAGAAAATCAGCACATAAATTGACTCGATTAGTACACCAGTGCCATTGATTGCTGTCACCATTATGTTGTCTGGTGATATAAAAGGCAGACCATACCTATATAATCAATTTGATTAGGGTTAAATAATTTTTTATATAAAGAAAAAACTAAAGAGAGACTAACAATTTATAAGAAAAATACTTTCAGTAGATATAACGATGGATTCAATTTATAAGAAAATACTAATATCAAATATATTTAAAATAAAGTTTAGTTTTGTTACAAGATCAGTCTCTATTTCAAAAAACTTACCAAGCTGCGAGCAAGCAGTTGAGCAAAGTCATGACATATGGAATGCCTGAGAACTGTTCTGTAGATTTTTCCATGACAATTCTCTTGAATGTAACCCTGTCATTAATTTGAAAAATCATCTAAATTTAATGTTTACTTAGTTAAGACGCAATTATAATATAGCTAATTAAAGAGTCCTAACAGCACCAAATGGTGAAGAAATCACTCTCTCAAAGCATAATCTATAATAAATCATAAAATTAATTAATGAGTAGTGACTTTAAAAAAGGAAATCTCATCATTTTGCTGCTCATAAAGCTTACATTGGAGACAAGAAGAGAAACAAACCAGTAGCATTTCCTGTTTAATCAAACAAGTTCAACAAATAAATAAGAAAAAAATGTTAAAAAAAGGAAATTCGGTTTGAGAAAAAGAAGCATGTAATTATAAGAATGATATCAAGAAAACTATGTATTGTGTAAGCATGATTTAACGAAAATGAATAAGCATAAATACCAATGACGCCAAAGACTAAATGCAAAGCACTATTAGGCATGTTGCCTTCAAAGATCAAGAAGAACACTCAAAAGAAATTATGCAATATTATATATATTCTACTTTTATGCTCAAGAAATGGAGGTTCTTGAGCAAGGGGTCTGATGATGATGGACTTGTAGGAAAAGGGTTGGTCTATATAGAACGAAAAAACACAACTATATCAGTTTTATTTACTTTTGCAGTAAATGCATTAGCTATCTGTGTACGTATTCTGGGTTTTGGTTGGGAAAGAGAATTTTGTACATCTTACTCTAGCTCTCCATTTTCTCTCTCTACACCCGGAAACAATATAGTGAGTTAATGCATGCAGTAACGAGTAAAATAGTGGTTGATTGTGAATTAATGAGTGAACAGACCAGCTTTTTTAAGCAACTTATCATGCGTTGATCTTTTTCTTATAGTTATAAATATATGCATTTGATATATATTCATATATAAGCTTAAATGGTACAGATTCTGACCTTAATTCAAGCTAAATATTGTAGGAGATTGTACTAAATTATAACATCTTCGTGACTAGAAGACAGAAAAGGAATTTTCTAATGCCATGTATCAGAGATTGATCTGCACTTTGATTTGAAGTTACTTGACCATCAAAAAATGATTTTTCAAATACCATATATTTTGTATCAATATATTTAACCCTTTAGTTAAAAGAAATTTACTTTTACTATCAAGTTAACGTACCAAAAATTATGTTAACGTACCAGCAACATTTCCATAAAAACATAAACACTAAACTGTTAATCGATCATTTCGTCGCATGATTATCCGTTCCAGAAAGCACAAGCAACAAAGAACCAGCTGAAGCCTTCTTGGTCGTAATATCATTATCCTGTCCAAAAGCATCAGGATTAGAGACTCCCTTCAAGCGAAGGATGAATTGCTACCACATTCTTTGCTCTTCTCAACAACTACTTCAGAACCATCAATCTTTAATCTCTTCATCTCATCCGAGAGTTCAAATAGGGGGCTTTTCTGAAATTCAATGCCTAAAACACACATAATTCCAAATTTTAATTTAGAGTATGTCCCAGCATTATCGTTTTGACACATAAAACTATTGGAATCTTTAGCTTTACCGTTGATCATGTAATTCATTTCATCAACAGGCAAATTAGTTCCATCAAGATTCAAGTTCTTCAACAGGGCTTTTTTTTCCAGTCACCAGATTCAACAACAAGCTATCTTTATTAGAGCCAAACACAAAATACCCATTATTCAAACTAATATTGGACTCCGAGTTATCTTCAAGTGTACCGAACAAATAATTTCCATTTTTCAAATCCGAATTCGATACTGAATAGTCTTATCGGCACCGAAAACAAAACCTGTGTTACAAAATTTTTTGGGCACACGCACTCCCCATTCTTCAAACCAACATTTTGTCCCACATTGAGATCATTATTACCGAAAACAACTCTCAATGCACTTCACATTTCATTATTACCACTTCCGAGAATTCGCGTAAGAGAAGAATTGAATAGGTTTCACGACCTCAGAGACTTTGCGTCAAGGATTGATTTGGGAGAATTGGATTTCACGACCTTGGGGATTTCATTGGTTTTTTCTTTAGGTTTTAAATCGTGTTTGGAAGACGTAATTGCCTATGTGGAGCTGATTTGGCACTTCACTAATCATTTAAGTGGACGCCTCATTTTTTCGTCCGCCGCATTAGCAGATCTACAAACGGGTTCCATGACTCCATGTGATGATGATGGAGTGAGACGGAACAATGATCACTGGCCAATGGGAAGCATCACGAAGTTTGATGAGTAATTCGTGACATGGTACAAAGTTCAGTAACCATTGAAACATTCAACTCTATCATTTAAAATTTCCTTACTTTTTAACCACACATTTTCCAAAAACACTATTGCATAACTCATTATTCCCAAATAAATTCTATGAAACTGGGCACTAAATATAGAATAAGAGAGGACACTATGGTAGGTAATTACAACGTGTTTTAATGATTGGCACCAAAGTAATTTTTTTATTTTTTCTAGATGTTTTCATTATTGTAATTTTGTGGATGAGTTGTGTTTCATTTCGTCCTAGAATTAGTAATACAAATTTAGGTCAAGAATTAGAATCCTAAAATGTATGGTGTGTATATGTAATTTTTTAGGCAAATTATTTAATAATATCATTTATAGACAATATTATAGACATTCTCCGAGCTTTATGACAATATTATAGATATCTCCTCACGTTTAAAAAATTTACAATAACCTCCCATATTTCTAGATTTTGAGTATCACATACAACCCTAACCACAATTTGTGCAGAATACTTAAAATGTACTTGTGAAGAGAAAAGCGAAATTTTCTACAACTAATTGCAATTTAATTTGTTTCTTTTAATAATAAATTAAAACTAAAGATTTTGTGCACACATAATTCTAAATATACGTGCTAGTGAAAATTTAATTCTAAATTCGTCGAAAATTTTGGTAATAAATTATTTGAATTTTTTAATTAATTATATGTATTATGTATACATAATTTGAATATTATTATCAATAAAAATTAATATTTGTAAATTTGTAAATCAGATCAAAAGGATAAATATAAACGTATAATTTTTACAATTCAAATAAAATCTATATGAATGATAAAATGTCTCATCCTGTCTTGAATAGTAAATTAGGTGGGTACAAAAAAAATATGGCCATCTCCCAAAACTTATTTAAAAAATAAACAATTAGTTGAACACGACTGTAAATGAGAATTTTTCAATCGTGTCAATCCCATCTTTCCCCATTGCTATCTCTAACAAAAACATAGCATACGTTGGTTCAATAAAATATTATACACATTTAAATTTTATTATAAATATGTACATTCAGACAAATAATACAACTTATAAAAATTGATTAAAATTTAAACTATGTCGATCGATCTCTGTATATATATGTCAATTTATATTCTTATAGTTTATTTTGGGAAAATTAACTATATATTGTAGAAAACTTTATATTTTTTCTTCACAAGTGCATTTTAGGTGATCAATCTAAATTTTTTTAGGTAATGTGGCTAAAATAGTTGCCAGGAGTGAGGGGTACTCAAAAGGAAATTTCCATTTGTACAGAAAACAAGCTTCTGTAAAATTGTCAGAACACTGACATGGGGTGAGTCTTATGTGAGTAAAGTATTGAAAAAATAAAAATAAAATCACCCCCTTGCTGTGAGTGTTCTATATCTGTTGTGTACACACAACATAGCTCTACTCAAAATTAATGTTCTAAAAATCGTGAATGTCAAGTTTCAAGCTTTATGAGTCTAGGCGTAAATTTTTTTTTCTTATTTTTAAATTATTTTAAATTTTTTATCATTCTAAAAATCATTTAAAAATTGAAATGATGCATACCAAACATCTAAAATTATAAAATACTATATTTATTTAATAATTCTTACAGTTAGTCAATTATACAATTTTCAAATTTTTGAAATGCAAAATCTAGACTATTTTACATAGGTTCAACTTTCAACTAGGTTAGTTCATTTAATAGATTTATAGAAATTTCATATATACTTTCAAAGTTTTCAACAAAATAATAAGTCTCAAAATCATAATTACATAATGTACATAACATCGTAGCGTAAATCTTATCTAACTTTTTCGGATAAAGTCATTTTTTTACTTTTGTACAAATAAAGTCATTTAAAAACTTGAAACTAAAGTCAAATAAAAAGCTTTTAAAAAAGAAAAAAAAATTTAAAAATTGATGCGCCAAGACACGTATATGGCAGTTGACGGATTCATTTCGCACTTACTACCAATGTGCGGTGTTTTATTAGAGGTGTCAAGACGGACGGGCCGGCCAGACCCGTGAAAATCGGTCCGGATTGACCCGGGACCACGGG
Organism: Fraxinus ornus; assembly: GCA_903798235.1. Taxonomy (NCBI): domain Eukaryota; kingdom Viridiplantae; phylum Streptophyta; class Magnoliopsida; order Lamiales; family Oleaceae; genus Fraxinus; species Fraxinus ornus. The sequence goes on from CAIGRF010275359.1 coordinate 39,705, forward strand.
CCGACCCGTGACCTGAGCGGACGGTTCACAGGTCAAGAAGGTTTGACCCGCGGGCTTCGCGGGTTGCACCTTCACGGGCCGCGGTAAAAATAATTAAATATTATAGTTAAATAGGTGTCAACCTAGTTGGGATGTACTTAAACTATAAAATATAGTAAAAGTAGGTACCAACCTAGTTGTGATATACTTATATTATAAATATTTGATAATAGTAATTAGAAATGCATTTAGTTGTTATTTGTTTAAGTTAAATTTAACTTTGCAAAGTTATAAATAATTCATGTAACATTAAATTTGAGTTCTATGTAAACATTTCTTGGTATAAACATGAATTTATCATTTTATTCAATTCTTAGTTTACATTTAAAAAAAAAAATATTTTTTGCTATAAATATGAAAAATTCTATAATTTTATAATTTTATTTATACAATCATACAAGACAAATCGGAACAAATCGCGACCCGTGACCCGCATGGGCTCGACCCGGATGGGTCAGTGGGCGAACCTGGGTTGTAATCCAAAATTATGGGCCGACCCGGAACCATTAGCGGACGGGCTTTTTTTTCACGCGGACCGTTACCGGGCTTATATGTTGGCGGGCTGACCCAGCCCGGACAACCCGGATTGACTCCTCTATGTTTCATCCACGCCTCGACGCCACCTAGACAACTTTTTAGAACACTGCTTAAAACCAGAAATAATGGAGGTTAGTATGATTTTCCAAATGTGAGGGTGTCTAATATTGTTATAAACCTCGTGGGTTTCTCTGATATTGTTTATATCATTTTTATTTCAAAGATTTTTTTTTTAATTTTTTTTTGCTACATTCTATGGGACTTGGAACAATGAAGAAAAGTATTTCTTGATCCTTGAAAGTGGATATATTCCTTAAGGTTATATTTGGTAAAATTAAACAAAATTAAATGAGAGGGACATATGATAAAGTTTGTCAATTATTCAGTTCATTCTTGTCAAATTTACCTTCCATGTGATTAAATAAGAGAGGTATATCATAAAGTTTGTCAATCATTTGACTCATTATTGTCTAGTTTACCATACCAAATGATTGAATAAGAGGGACGTATATGATAAGTTTATCAATGATTCGATTCAAATTATCCAATTTACCGTACTAAATGTTAAATAAGAGGGAAATATGATAAAATTAATCAGTTATTCGATTCATCTTTATCCATTCGGTGAATTCTAGCAAGAAGTAAAAGCATATCCCGCGAGATAAAAGATGTATAATGATGATGCATTATTGGTGGGTGTGAAAGAAACAAGAACCTACCAATTATACAAGAACCAAGCATGCACATAAAATTTGTTCAAAATTAATTAGTAAAAGCTTAAATTCTACTCATCGATCAATTTTATTTTTTTTAAATTTGTGGTTGCTTATCACATGTGAGTATTCTGTATAACCTCTGGCACAATTTTTCTGTACATTCAACATTGTTGTAAAAGATAACCTGAATTGCCCCGTCTTGAAGAATGAGAAAGTAACCAAGAAACAATTATTTTTATAACTTGCCTAAATGTGAAGGTGTAAAAGTAGAAAAATCTTGACATGGTTCACAAAATGCAGATTACAAAAGCTAGACAAGCTAGCTTTTATTCATCAATTATTTGTATCACTTGCCTAAATTGATGGTAACTTCTTGAATGCATTTAAATTAGGCACGTTGAGTTTCTCAAGTAGAGTGTAGAATGGCAGTTCAATTATTATTCTCTTGACACATGAAATGAGTTCTTAGATATACCAAATATATAGAAGATAGTGTACACACCCGAGCACTTTACTACCACAGTGTCGACCTAGAGGTGGTGCCAAAGTGATGCGGTTCATGTGGTGGCCTGTCTTTGAATGCAGGTTGTGCTGGTCGAGACTGGCCACGGTGACGAGCCCCCAAACCGTTCTCAGCCTCTCTAGAACTGACTCTACTCTGCCCGATTGACACCCACTACTTGGACTTGGAGTAAAATTTCAAAAGACTTTCACAACTCACAGATGGTCATTTCAGCATGTTGCCAGCTTATAAATTCGGCAAAATGGTCCAAGAAATTCGTGCTTGTAACATGTTGCAAGTACAGTTGTAAATTTACGACAAAAACTCAAATAGCGACGTTCACAGAACCTTAAGCAAATTCATGTATGTTTAGGGAGATTCATAACAAGTCACATCATCAGTTCCATCAGGTGTCTCAGCATACAAATGCTGAAATACATCAGAGTTTCACATAGATATATAATCTGTAACAATAGGGAACCGTTATCTGATGAAATTTGAGTATTGAACTCCTCCGACTCTAATGATAAAAAAGTAACAGAATCCCGCAGAAAAGTAACAAATACACTTACAAGCAATCCAAAAATGAATCCACCAGAGGAAAACAGTATATTTGAATAGTAGGATCTGGCAATCGCTAATTTACTCGTACTCATATTGGCAGCATTTATTATTACTATTACC
>CAIGRF010275359.1:45193-81399 GCA_903798235.1 Fraxinus ornus
GACGTTTACTATGACAAAAATCAGCTTCAATCTTCGACTAGAAATCTGGAACATAACTTGTATGATTGGAAATTGATTTTTACCATATTCCATTCCTTTTTGAATTCTAATTCCATCCAATTGTCTCATAAAAATATTTCAAGTATCATCTTTTGATCCAAATCAACTATGAAATATTTTCAATTTAGTCCTCAGACTTTGAATTTTGTCATTTTCACCATTTTTCGCTTCTTCCTTTCGATTATTCGTTTAACCATTGAGTTTTACCTATATAACATAAAATACAACAAATTAGAATATATTTTGTCCAAAGAACTACCAAATGTCGATGCTTTAGGACCCTAAATAAGTGTATAAATACACTTATCAGTTGTATCCATTTTCTCTCAACCAAAAAGTAGAGAGGGATGAGGGATTTATTCCTTCTAGGGTGTATCCTATAAGGCCTACTCTGTTTGTCACTTGTACATTACTGTATGCTAAATGTTGTACTGTGTAGCAAATTATCTCAGCTTTCAACTTGTAATGGGTAGAATATTTGGTGCTAAAATCTCATTTTTAGAATTGTTGAAGGTGTGAAGTGAATTGTGTTTGGACTTGGTCTTTTCCTATAGACATGCTAGTCTAAAATTTTTGGGCGCGGATCAGCGCAGCGCAACCGCGCTAGGGCTAGGCCTAGAGCTTTTATGTATCGACTTTTTAATGTAAAATGAAAATAATTGAAGTTTTTCAAAAAGAAAATATTTTGAAAATAGGCCCCCAGTCCACGCTCATCGTGCCTCTACAACTTAGCTCAGCATGACCCGAATGTAGAGACAAGTCGATCCACAACACATATCACGACAAGCCAACGCTATTCTTAACTAATTTAGGTTTAAATTTCTTCGAAATGCACAATGATTTTTTTGAAAGGAACTGAAAGTTGATCAAAATTTCTTAGTAAACAAGATGTTCGATTCAGCAATACAGCATATACAAAATGTCAAAACAATGCTCCGCGAAATCATCAATGAGCTTATATGGAGAAAAAAAAAAAAAAAAGGGGTTCTCCAATTGCCTCGTGAAATTCAACATCCTCGTTTCTATACAGCAATCGTGTTACGAAAGCATGCCATCTATGTCCAGTTTTTCTTTGTTTTTTTGTCGCAATATACTGTAAAGAATAGTACAGACTACAGACAAACCAAAAGGTCTCCTCCAGACCATATTTAAGGCAATGGCATGGGTGGTTTCCATTTGCTAAATTCTACCAAATCTCTGTTCACTATAGATCCATCATGCAGCCAGAATGTTTCCGTTGACTGATGGAATTGCCTCACTTTCTTTTGAAGTTCCCACATAATGCCAGTGAATGCAGAGCATGACTCGGATTCAGGAGCATAAACCCATAAGCACCTTACCTTTCTACCTTGAGCTATCATGTCCTCAATGTCATTATCTGAGCAAAAAAATGGAACTTTTAGCCACAAATCAATGGGTTACATCAAGCAAGAAAGATGCAAAAAGCAAGTCTGCAGCCTGACCTGGAATTGATTCCAAGTAATCCAAAAGTTCGGGTCCTATCCGAGTGGATGGCCATTTGATAGATATCTGTCTGTAGTTGACTATATTCTGAAAAGGTAATTCTACTTGATCTGATAAGATAACTGGAACGCACTCCTGCTCAGCACAACCAAACAGCGGCAATGAATTGAAGAAAGAGTCGGTGCGCATAAGATAAGGTGTAAAAAGTAAGATACAGACCACAAAGAATGACTCGTAAAAGCGAAGAGTCCACGAGGATTCCCCACGTGGAGCTAGGCAGAATTTTGCATTCTGGAGGTGCTTAAAGTATTCCGTTCTTCCAAGTTTGTCTGGGCCACTGAACTTCAACTCAGGGGATTCCAACTGTTCACAGAATCAACATGCATATCTTTTCGAGGGATTCAGTACGTAGATTAAATACATAAAAAATAGCCAAAATTATGCTTGGGTGAGCTTATAAGATACTCATAAATACCATTTGTGAAAAGTATGAAGACCTCTAAAGCAACACTTCTGACATGCTACAATTCCTAACCACAAACTCAACAGCTTGTAACCCTTCAATAATTCCACTATTCAAAAAATTGTTTTCCTTTTGGAGAATTGAAGCACACGTATATTGGTCGAAGAAAAATTAAAAGAGAACTTGAATATGACAATCCAGAAAAAAAATGCATACCTTATCAGGGAATTGCTTTGCAAGTTCGATTAGTTGCAAACGGCCAACCTTTCCTTGTGCTCGACCAAAAAAGTTTGCCAAATACTTCCTTTTTGATAAAGGCAAAGGGTCAATCAGCCTAGCCCCGTTAGCTGTCATCCCATCATCAACATTTCCAGGTATTATGATGTCTTTCCACGTATTGAAGGCACTAGTGTCTCGTTTATCTGTGCGCTCTCCCTGCATTCACAATATAAACAATCTTCAGAAAATTGATCCTGAAAAGATCTTCAACTTAAATTCAACATATAATTTGGCTAAGTCAAAACTCTCGGCTACACGTTGTTGCCTTATAAAATATTCACGTCAAGAAGCAAAGTGCTATGACAATACTACTCAGACGGCAAACAACCACACGCGGGTTCTAGCTTCACCATGTTAACACGAGGAATACGTTGTAACAAGACCATACCTCAGGAGTCAGGATAATGGAACGGTTCAAAAATGTTGCCCAAGACTTGAACAAGTGAGCTCCAGCACCACTGTAATATTGTGAAGAGTGCACATCAAAAACGATTCAATAAAAATGCTGGAACCTACTGCATAAATCAGCTTCCCAGCAGGAAGATATAAACTCCATTTTAATAGTAACAAAGAAATTTGAAACTAAGTAGAATATTTGTACAAGAATTCACTTGCTTTCTTCTCCTTCCTAAAATTAAATCTGTGTTCTTCTTCTTATGTTTTAAAAGGGGAAGCAGTTTTGATCACTTGAAAATGAGACCCATTAAGATAAATGACAAGAACTATTGGTTCAGAGAACTTTGTTTAAGAATAAAAATTCAATTTATTCAGAAGGCTGCAAATAATAAACAAATAAGTACTACGGAAGAAAAACAGTCATCATTCTCATAATCTAAAATATATGTTTAATTAAGTAACATATAAGTTCCTAATTTATGTTTCACTATAAATGCAATTTCATCAAAAAGTTGGTAATACAATACTCAAGTGATTACAATTACCAAGAACCAAAATATCATACCTTGGGAAGACAAAAATGTGGTTGCGCCCACCAGATAACCTGAAATATGGCATTTGACCCAAAACCTGAAACAAATAGCATCCATGTGAATTATAAAGTACAGTATCATAATTTGTGTCAAGTTGCCAGCCTTAGGATAGAAATCACAATACCTTCACGTAAGTTTGGTTGATCTCTTTATCAGTCAGGCCACCCATCATTCGAACACATTTAACATAAGTCGGCACAAAGAACAGATCTGCCTCTTCTTTCTTTCTTGTCCGATACCTCGACTGCAAAAGCAACCTGTGTATTTTAACCTAGAGGACATGAAGAAGTTATATCAAAAAATATTAGTCAAGTGGTCCCACAAAAAGGGAAAAAAGAAATTACAATTTTGTTTGTTATAACTCTTGCTCATGCCCTCTTGTTTTTTCCAAGTCAGATGTTTCGAGGAACAAAGCTTCTATTTACTTTTAAAGAATAACCATGAGAAAGAACCACAGTTCCTAAGTACTTGAAAAAAATGATAAAGGGATGTACTTCTTTCATAAGATCTCTTAAATAAGACCCAGGACTACCTCATTATCTTGCTCGAATCTGGCATTATGGAACTGCTCTCATTCTCATGAAGGGGCATAACTTCTTCACATCACTAAGAAAATCCTACATAAAGCTCAATTACACTTCTGGGTTACAATTCACCAACACCGACACTAGTAACCTACATTGATGTATCGTTAAGTACAATTTATTCTTTTTTGGACATGACACACTGGTGCTCATTACGCAATATATCTCCTGCTACTTGATTCTCAGCAAGTCATAAATTCATTGTCATTCATTTTCATCTCAAGTAAGTACAGCCACAGTACCATGTTTAAAAAGAAAACAAAAACTCATGCTTTTATCCAAGAGAAAGCCTCATCCAATTAGTATTTCACATCTGATATAATCCTTATCCTGAGAGTTATGATTCTGTAGCCATAGAATAGAAAATAAAATTTATCAATTGCTCCAATGCAAGAAAGGAAATATATGTGGGAAGTCAACAAGTTTGATTCTTTCCCAAATTTATACAAACTCCAAGTTTAGTGAGAACAAAAAGAAAGCATAAATTATCAGATAAAATTACCTGAGTGCCCCATTGACCTTTGATGCAAGCCTCAGGAGAAATCTTTCCTTCACGGCCATATAACAGCAGCTTGAGTCCCTCAATCTCGTTCTCTTCATAGACATAGATCTTCAAGTTCAGGTGAGTCCCATACCCTCTCTCGGGCCATCCAACCGAATCCCCAAATCTCGAAACGCCATCGTATTGTCGATTCACATCGGCGAATGAGTTGCGGTACGGCGAAGCGGGTCCCAGAGAGTGGTCAAAGAGTCTAGTGAGGAAGAAAGTGGTGACGACTAAGGCTAGGGCGGCGATCTGGTGGATGCGGGTGCAGAAAGTGGCGCTGTGGTGAGGGTGTGAAGGGAAGAATCTGGTGCTTTTGTTTGCAGCGTTTATGCTCGCCATTGTTGGTTTATGCTCGCCATTGTTGCAAATAAGCATTCGTTCCAAGTTCATTCCGGGTCCAATGGAGTCGAGTATGTCCGACCCGAGTCTAGAATCTGGACAGTCCAAATGGTTAACCTGGGTCTACTTTGGAGTTTGGATCATTAGGCTCAAAATATCCATTCTGGGCTTGATCCAGTAAACCGTTCTATTTTGAAGCCCAATTGATGACAAGACAGAAACTAATGGGACGGTGCAGACCAGTATGCATGCGTCCGACCGGTTCAGGTACCGTACGTTACATATCACTTTCAGATTTTCTATTACATACGACAAATATTGTAGGGTGATTTGATTTTCGGTTAGGCCCGTGCTCGACTTGTGCCCTAACATACTCTCAAAATCGACCATTCACAAAATTGTCGAGGTCATTTACAAGACGCTAATTGTATAAAAAAAGGCGAAAATTTTGGTATTTTTGTATAACACATAATGTTGTATCATCAAGTTATTGTCGATGCTAAATAGAATCTCAACACAAAAGCATGCTCAGCTCTACTAAAGCATGTGTAGGTGAATTGTTTATAAAATGTTTAAATTATATATAGTTAAAAATAAGTAGTGGATAAATGAATTGTACTTTTGAGTCTCGAGAAATATTTGAATATAAAGTGACTTGAAAATAGATAAAAATGAGTCGTGGATTAAACAGGGGCTTAATCTTGTTGAATGAAGGACTTAATGTATCGTTATATTGGGCCGATTTCAAATATATCAAAGCCCATCAATAAAGAATTGACATCAAGAACATAAAATTCTCTTTTATTACTTTGTACGAGATTACGATATGATCAAATGGAAAAAAGCTTGCTTTTCTTGCACAAGAGGGTAGTTTACAAACATTATAAAAGTAAGACCATTTGTTTTGTAATTTTGGTGCAACCACACTATCCCCAACCCAACCCCTCTCAATTATTATTTCCAAAATTTCACAAGGGTAATATTGTCTTTTCATAAATATACATGCAAACACTCCTATATAATCAACATTAACCCTAAATTTATTCATTCATTCAACTTCTTTCCAAAGAGCTAAAAAGGAAATTTAAAGATGATAAGTTCAGATGATTTCTACAAAGTTATGTGTGCAATGGTGCCTCTATATTTCGCAATGTTGCTCGCTTATGGTTCGGTGAAATGGTGGAAAATATTCTCGCCGGAGCAGTGCTCCGGTATCAACCGGTTTGTCGCCGTATTTGCAGTTCCGGTACTGTCGTTTCATTTCATATCGCAGAACAATCCGTATGAAATGGATACAAAGTTCATATTAGCTGATACTTTGAGTAAGGCCTTTGTGCTGCTTTTGCTGTCATTTTGGGGTATATGTAAAGGAGAATTGGACTGGTTGATTACTCTTTTCTCAGTTTCTTCTTTGCCAAATACATTGGTTATGGGCATTCCTTTGCTCAATGCTATGTATGGAGAATTCACACAGAGCCTCATGGTCCAGTTGGTTGTTTTACAATGCATTATCTGGTATGTTACCAACCTCTCTCTATCGACACAATCGATCGATTTATGTAGAAATTTTTTAATTTACACGTAATACATATATCTTTTCGCACCTTACATGAAAATTCTGGTTCGATCACTGTATATATATATTTTTTTTTTATCTGTGTCTGTTCCTCTTCAAAAGTCACACGCACTGTGACTTTTGTTGGAAGCATGCTGCAAAGTGAGGAAACATTGGCCAAACACTTGGAGGCTGGGGCACACATAAAGTTAATTGAATTTATCTTATAAAGTGATCGGATTTTTCCAAAAGCTAAAAAGGAAACAGTGGGGGAGCTAAAGTAGATTCACTTTTAGACAAAAAAAAGAATTCAACTCCCACTTATTTCATCTGAATTTATTTTTTTACCACTGTGTATGATTCATTTCATGACGGTAGAATGTTTATATCGGTTCGTGCATAAATTTTTACGGTGACTATCAACTTATAGATAGTAATCATTCTCTTTTATTTTGGCTTGAGACCGATAAGAAAAAAGAAATTATAGGCGGAGTAACACAAATTACTAAAATTGTAAACAAATTAAACTGGTAAATTAAGCCCGTGTTTGGTAGAGTTCTATTGAAAATAAATCGTGTCAAAAATGTTTTTTTTTTTAAGAGAATGTGTAGCGAAGAAATTTGAAAAGAATTTGGGTTTACGCAAGAAATTATTTTATTGAAAGAATCTGTAGGTGAAAATAAGTTTGGAGGAAATTGATTTTTAGAAAATGAGGACAAGGGGGCTAAAACTTATTTTTGCTTCATGCAGGTACACTTTGTTACTATTCCTTTTTGAATATAGAGCTGCAACAATATTAATCCATAACCAGTTCCCCGGTCACACAGCTGCCTCTATAACAAAATTTGAGATAGACAATGACGTCATATCCCTAGACGGTCGGGACCCACTTTGCACGGAATCAGTAATTGACGACACGGGACGCATTCGGGTGCGTATCAGACGATCGATATCATCTGCTCCGAACTCTGGACTATCATCCTCAATTGGACTCACCCCTAGGGCATCAAATCTCACCAATGCAGAAATATTTTCTATCAACACACCAACTCGATTGAACGAATTTCACGGCGAATTAGCACTTGGATACCGTTCCACGAGTCCAAAGTTATCGGGGTACGCCTCATCCGATGCCTACTCTCTCCAGCCTACACCTAGGGCCTCGAATTTCAACGAATTGGACACGACCACCGTGACAACCACCGGAGTTATTACTCCGTCGTGGGCTCAATCTCCGGTTGTGAAAAAAGTCTGGCATTCACCAGGAATATGCAATGACAGTGGCGGTGGCGACGGCGGCTATGGAGGCAACCATGGTGATGGTGTTGATGGACAAGAGTACATAGATGTTGTCGGAGGTATGTTACTTTATGGTCAAAATTTTCATCTGACAAAAATTACTTTTGCAGGGTTTTGTTTGGAATTAATTAACAAACATAATTACAATTTAATTTTACCAAAAGTAAAACTAAGAAAATTTTAAAAAAAAACCCAGACATGCATGCAGAGAAACGTAGCTATCTGTAGGGTTTGCATGTACATTTTGTCACAAGATTCTGTGAACAACGTTTTGTCCTGTCACAGTTCACCTGTTACGAGCAGACCAGAATTGACCTCACCTCTCGATGACAATCGAATTAACTGACAAAAATGTAATCACAACGTTAAAAGATTCTTGTTATGTTATGCCTAAGATTTTTCTAGGTAGCTAGCTAGCTAGACCACCTCAAATTGTCTCAGATAAAATGACAAAGATTATATGTAATAAATTTTGATATGGATGCATAAAGTCTTCTCGATTAGTAGACGTAGAAGGAGATTCGATGCAACAAGTTTACTTACTCGAACTCTAAGTTACAAATTTTTCACCAACTTCTAGTCTAGATTCTCATATCGTTTTATGTTTGAAGAGCCCGCTTGTGGGTTCAGAAGGTGTGTTGTTCAAATTGAAATTTAACTAGAAAACCGAAAAGAAAAATGAAAGAATTGCTTGGAATTCAACGAAAATATTTTTGTCTTGGATTCTCTATCTAAATTATAGAGTTTTGTCTCATCTTTCAACTTTCTATTTTGCTTTAATGCCAATGTTTTGATTCCTTTTAACTGTCAAAAACCTTGGAAATCAATTATCAATTATAATTTACACCTTACGACCTTGGGAAAGCTTGACCCCCTTTGTCCCTCTCTTCTTTTTGATTATTTTTGCTCCTTTTCCCAAGTAATTAGTTCTTCGTGGGGGTTAAAACTCTCTTTATTTCTTTTTAACTTTTTGTTCATCTTCCCGAGTGGCCTGTTTGTCGGTAAATTTACCCGTGTACTATACATGATTACATAGTCACGTTTACAATGACATGATTGAGCATCATTCTCTAAAAAAAAAAAAAAATTTATTAAAATTATTTTCAACTATTCATTTTCCAATAAAATAATTTTATACGTAAACTCAGAACTTTTCCTTACTTTTTAACCACGTATTTTTTCGAAAAATTAATATTACAAAACTCATTTTTCACAAAAAAAAAAAAAAAGGGGTTCAAACATAGCCTATAATTCAATTCAGCGTACTCATGATTCGTTTGATTGAACTTCTACTCTGCTTCTTGTAGAAAAGCTTCTTGAGTAAGCTACTTTATGACAATTTCATCTAAGATTTTTTTAAACTAGATAAAATGCTTTTAGAAAATTATTCAAACATATTTAAAAGCTGCATTTCAGAAGCTAACATATACGTTGCACTAGTGAGTCATTATCGATAATCGATTTGCCTATGTTTTTTTTCATCTTATGATATTATGGTTTGAGAAGGAATAATGTGGGAGTTGGGGGACAAATTTAGGAAAAATTATCAATCGGGTCCCACTCTTTATTAATGGATTACATGATTACTTGAAAGCACGTGTGTTTTAATTGGAGTACAAATATGATTACTTCATTTGAATTAATGAAATAATAGAGTGTACATATATGATGATAGTCCCACTTCATGTAACTTTCTAGTATGGAAAGGAACTGTCATTTTCCCCCACTCTTTGGTCGTCGACAGCCCTAGCAACAGTGACCCATCAGTCAAAAACATGGAAAATTGTACCTTTGGTCATTAGATTTTATAATTTTCAAAATGGAATAATTTATAATTGTGCAATCAGTTTCAGAGTTCGAAGTTCGAACCATGTAAATACTGTCAAGTAATCTTCACGTGCCTCTCACATGTTATAATTTAAAAAGTAAAATTTTATTTTTCTAACTTGGGGTTTCTGTCGAAAATTTGAAGTGAGATATATTTTTAGAAGGATCACATTAATGATTTATCGAAAACCCGAATCATTATTTCGAGATTGATTGTGTAAGTATTGAAAAATTGAATACTAATTTGCTTCTTTTAAAGGTTGGAGACTAGCTTATCAATCGAACTATAAATTAGGGATCAATCATGCAATTGTCATAACTTTATACTCAATAACTCATAATTTATGCACACACGTATCTATTTACTCGATAACACATAATTTTGATTACGACTATTATGTATTATTCTATTTAGTTCAATGTATCAAATATGTCTCGTGATTTCTTTTTCAGATAAAGATCTTAGCTTTAGAGACTGCGCAAAAATTCAAGTACAAGAGGGGACGGACGAGATGATCACATCAACCAATCAAGAAATGCCACGTGCTTTGGTTATGCTAAGATTAATTTTGATCATGGTTGGAAGAAAGCTTTCCCGAAATCCGAATACCTATTCAAGCGTTTTAGGCCTTGTTTGGTCCCTAATCTCATATAAGTAAGTCATTACTTATCAAAAATAAGCTTAACTATATTTCTTCTACAAGAATAAATAAATAAAAAAAAAAAATCCATTGTTTGAGCAGATGGAAAGTAGGGATGCCTAATTTGGTGAAATACTCTTTCAAAATAATTTCGGACGCCGGGCTCGGAATGGCCATGTTCAGTTTAGGTACTTATTTCTACATTTTTGACATATTTAGTATACAGTACTGAAGAAATCGAAGTTTAAAATCGACGAGTTTTGCAGGGTTATTCATGGCACTTCAGCCACGGATAATTGCTTGTGGCACTAAAATGGCATTAATAGGAATGGTGATTCGATTTGTGGGTGGACCTTTACTTATGTCGACTGCATCTTTAGCCGTTGGAATGAGAGGAGCGCACCTACGTGCTGCCATAGTTCAGGTACCCAAAATGATACGTCTCTCTTCATTAATCCTGTCTTCAGTTTAACGTAATACGTTACATGCAGGCAGCTCTTCCCCAAGGGATTGTCCCATTTGTTTTTGCTCGAGAGTATGGATTGCATCCCGACATACTGAGTACTGGGTAAATTCAATTATTTTATATTTTGCTTAATAATTTTTTTTCTTTATTAATCAAAAATTGATTGAAGATATTATATTTTTAATATTTTATCTGGTTGTGCAGGGTTATATTTGGCATGTTGGTGTCTTTACCCGTGACCCTTGTCTATTACATATTGTTAGGCATATGAAGAAAAAAGTTGGAACAAAAAAAGAAAAAGGGTAACAAGTTCTCGAGTATTAGGACTTTCTTATGTCCAATTATGTTGGATCTAACCCACATTTACGTGTCGTCATCAAAGTTAATCAAAGTTCTCTTAAGCTTTTCGATTATGTGAAGTACGTAAAGTTTGAATATGGAGCGTAGTTTCGAATCGAAGTAGTTAGTTATTAATGACAAAATATCATGCTACTAATCCTAGTACATAGGTTAGTGGAAACCGAAAGAAAAATGAATAATCATGACTTATAATTGAAGGAGGAGACTAAATTGTGATTGCAATATGAAGAAAAGATGTTTGCAGCAAGCATGTTTTGACAAATTTAAAGAAAAAAAAAGGTAGAATCATTGTATGACACGCTACCTAACTTGGTGTTTTTATGCTTTTTTCCCCCCCTCAAAACAATGTTAGTGTTGGAAAATATATCAAGGCAAGATGGTACATTGATGTATTTAATGCTTCTTGGAAGATTTTTTTTTTTAACATTGTTAACATTAAAATCTATCCGATCAAATGGTCAACATATCGAGGTCACTTTCCCATTTACTTGTGCATCATCTGCGCATTGAAACACACTGTCAGGGTGCTAAGTTCACCGTCCCAGACAAAAAACCGATGATCATTTTCACTCCAACGATGAAGTTAACTGTTTGAATCAGAAGAATTAGTGCAAGAAAAATGGGTGATAGGGAATTTAGCAAGGTTTTGATAAAACATACCTTAGGTGCAAATGGACCCACATATATAAAGGGAAGGAAATGGACCAAGAAGGGTTATTGGACCAAGCCTAAGACCAAGAAGATGATGTTTGATTTGAACCGTCCAATCCAATTGAATCATCAATGCCCAATCAACTAATGTGAGTCTCCCTATTCCACGTACATGCCACATTATTTATAGATGTAACAAACATATTTTCATTTGTTTAAATTTTCAAGGACATGTAAAGAGCAAGATGTGCACTTGTAATTCACTAGTAGGAGCAGATCTTTGGCCGAACCTAAGAAACATAAGAACATACTGTTAAAATTTGGTATTCCATCTTAAAAAGTCAATTTTATTAAGAGGAGTAGCACAATCCTTTATAAATTGATCTATATTTTCATCTTTATTCGATGTAGAATTCTATCAATTAATATGCCCCCGCAAGATAGTGGCTCATTTGAACAAACCAATCTTGAAATTCGCGTGTTTAATTTTTTTTTTATTTTTTTTTTAGTCTTAATCGAATCGAATCGCTCGCTGGAATTTAACAGGCTCTAATACCATGCTAATATCTAAAATTCCATCTTAAAAGGTCAACCTTATTAAGAGGAGTAGTCCAATCAAACAATCCTTTATAAATTGATCGGTATTTTCATCTTTATTTGAGATTCTATCCCTTAACACATACTTTAAGTCGACATATATCAGTATCTAGTATAAAGCAAGAAGAGCGCAAAAGAAAGTCGTAGATAAATTCCAATGAGAAACATTTATGATGCTTGAACGAATTCATCAAAGTTTTAAAGGCGTGAATCTTGAACTTGCATGAGAAAATCTCATAACAATTGCTTGATGGTACAACTTTCAACTTTATTTAAACAGACAAGAATAGAGTATTTGCTAACATCAATGTACGAGGTAATATTACACGTCATGTAGACAAACAAAAATCTAACATGACTTCAGTTCTCTTGTCAATTATTAAGATTATACAAAAGTTGTTATGCAATCGTTGTAAATGCAACAGATTGCTTCAAGAAACTCATCCCGTTTCACTAGGATGGAACGAGAAGACTAAAAACCAGTATCTTATCGTGTTCTGAAGCCGACATCTTGATGAGGAATTATTGTGCTTCTTATATGCAGCCACCATACGACTTCATGTCGGGTTCAAAATCATGGTGGAGAGATATAACAGAAGCAGAGAAGAAGGAGAATCATGGACTCAAAACTAACTCCTTTAACGACGTGACTAGTGAACTGTGTCCATGAGCTTGTGTATCTCTCCACAGAGTAATTCCTATAACAAGGCAATACGATATTCAAAACATGGATCATCAGCCAACAGTGTGGAGTGTGCGCGTAATGTGGAAACGAAGAACGTCAATTTAGGAAAACAGGAGGGCTCGAAAGACATTCTCAATGATTCATATATAGTTGAGTGTGCTAATCCTTTCAAATTTAAACATGTTGGATACCTGGAGGACGAGGAGGAAAGATCAAACAGATAACGACATGTTTGATTGTGCTCGAAAGTCTGTCAAACTTACTAATAAGTTAGTCAATTTGCCAAAATGAATTTCAAAGTTATTCTTTTTACCATTGCTTTTGTAGAAAGTAAATCTTGACTTTCTTTCTAGGGAAAAAAATTTTTTAAGCACAACTAAGCTTTTGACTAAGACCTGTTTGGTACCGATTAAAATTCAAATTTTAATCTAAGTCAAAGTCACCAATCAATTTTATCATATTTCATGGATCCCAACTTTTCAACCACATATTTCAACAACTTTTATTAAAATCTCCTAAAAATCTGATTTTAATATCCACCAAATCATTGTAACTTTTCCTACATCTATCTTACACGCAGGATGTTAAATATATACAAGAAAAGTGAAATGTAGGACGCACCTATCGTGACAACCAAGCCAAGGGTTGCAGCCAAGAAAAACTCCCTGCTTATGCAGTTAAAGCTGGATTTCAAATCAAATTATAAGTTAACAAAAGAATCGACAATTTTTTTGAATAATGCTGGTCTACATTAATCAGCAGATTACCAGTACAAGCACATAAGGTTTCCCCATCCATAGAAAACACAGGCCCAACTTGAACCAGTGAACCTGCAAATAAGTTATTATTAACTCACTTATTCTTTCTTGAATTTTAATAGGATTGCAAATTTCTCAGCTACTAATGAAACTAAAGTAGGCGAGAGTCGAACTTTTGGCAAAAAAATTATGTACAGAGATTTTAAGTTACAATAATAAAGCTTATGGGACTTGTGAAACATAATTCTATAAATGGGTTGGATATTGAGGCGAGCCCTTCACAACTTATCAACGGTCGAAACCAGAATGGATTGACTGTATTTCAATTAATGGAAAATCATTGGAAAGTGGGAGGAGATAAATAACATACCACATTAAATCCCGAATAAATAAGGCACGTGGGATCATAAGTCCATTCCCGATCATGGCAAGCAACATTGAAACAGCTGATAAACCTCTGATGTTATCAGAATTCAGATAATTTGTCCACTGAAAAGGAAGTATCAGTATTAAATAGAAATCATACTAGCGGAACACGTGAAATAATATTATATATTTAAGGGAGCACAAGACAGATACCATTTGTGCAACAGGCATCCACATGAAAAGAAGAGTGGCAGTCCAACCAGAAACTAATCCTAGAAAATTGGTGGCTTCATCTGAGAGCTTGCCCATCCGAGCCTGAAAAAGTAAGTTGCTGCAAAATTAAATCAAGATTCTCACTCTTAAGAGTCTAGAATGCATATTCTAAAGATCGACAAACATCCTCCAGCCAGTAGTACTATTTATGCAACTATGTCCTATTGCATAATGTGCATATTTGTTATACTAGACATTCACATGCACACAGCACATAAGAAAGTCAAGCCAGGGTTGCAGATGTTAATCTTTTCCAAGAAATAGGTACAAGTGCAATAGTGTCCAAGTTCCCGTACTCCAAAACTACTACATGAATAAATCCATAAATAAAGCCCTTCACAAAAAAGATAATACTAGTTGAGGAGAAAATTTTGCACGAACAGAAGACAAAGAAAATGAAGTTTATACGACAGAGAAATTGTACAAAGGACATATTAGATGCTTTTCATAGAAGTTCAAGGAGAAGTAATTTTACAAGGGAAAAATGCATTTTATTTCCTATCTCCAGATGGCAGATGCGGCTGGGACATGAAGACCTTAAAATATTACTTCAGCTTTGTTTCTTCCTATCTCATCCTAGCTTCACATTCTTGTTCAAGTTTTTTTTTTCTTCTCCTTATTCTCAGTCTATCCATGATTGAATGTTAATGAATTGTAAGATGGGGCTGGATCTATTGCTGTAGGAATCGTGTGTAAATGGTGCTTTGCCCTGTCCTTTCATGTTGTCAAGCAGTATTTTTAATTTGTTCATAACGAAACATGCAGCAAATACCAGATGAATACATGTCAAAATTTCGAGCATGCTTATGTTTAACTAGAATTCATACATTAATGCAATGCTTACCATTAGAACATAAGTCACAGCTGTCACGAAGGAAATCATACCAGGAAAGATGGTGTTTGGGACGTATGGGACAAATGTTGACCACATGACCTATAACTCCAACCCATAGGTAACAAAGATCAGAATACGGAAAATTTATGCTGATCGGAATCCAACAAGATTGATGCTTATGTTTTGTTAATTGAAAGAGAGAGTTTACTTGTGGAAGTGCAGAAAAACCGCCAATGGTAATAAAATCTTCCCAAAAGGTCCAGATTTTGGGATTGAGCAAATAAAAGTATTTCATACAATTTAAGATGAGACCCGAAGCAACCACAATAGAAGTGACGATGAAATGAGGGAGAGGCATAGCTTCAGCAATAGACAGCTGCAAAATCACCACATACATGGACACAACTCCTAGAGTCTGCACCAATACTGCTTCAGTCTCCCTCTTCTTGATAAAGTATGATAGCAAAGAGAGATTTCCGAGCAATCCCGTCAGCATCCCCTATGCGCAAGAAAAATTATATAAAATGTATCTTATGATTTTTCACAAAATAAAGAGCATGTTTAGCTGAGCTAAGAAGTTACTTTTCTCGAAAAGTAAATTTACTTAGTAAAAAATTGTAAATTCTAGAATTATGTTTGGCAAAAAGAAGCTTAAAAGCAACTTGTACTTCTTTCTATGCTCAGACAAACATGCTCTTAATCAAAATCTTAAAAAGTACGCAATACCAGCCAAGGGACGGCTAAGAGTGCAGACTTGTTCCCTGCTAGAAGATTCCGAGCATTGAGTATTATCTGAGGCAGTTGCAACAATAGAAATGGTAGATTTGCAGCTCCTGCAAACTTTGCCGTCATTGAATCCCATTTCTCAAAGCTATTGCCTCTCTTTAAAGTTCCTATTTCCTTTATATTGATTTTATTTATTAGTCCACAATTGCAAGAGGAAAGGAAGAATCGATTTTCTGTGTGAACAAGTATATTAGACTGCACACTGACTAGAATTCAAAGGTTACTTTTTGAGTGGGGTACTAAAGAAACATGATGAAACAATTACTAGCCATAAACTGAGCTAAATATATAGTATAAAAAACACCTGACTAGAGGGATGCGTCTCTTCTGAACTAAATGCAGCAACTGGCTTGAGTCGATACTGGCATGCTGATTGGCCTAAGAAGAGACCCTCCTTCAAGTTGGTCTTGACATCGACAGTTTGTTTTAAGTATGGTTGAGGACAGAAAAAGAACTCCAAAGGACGAGGATTAGAGCAGCTAGATGCTCGATAAGTCCACAGAGGTACCTTACCCAAGGACATTACTGAACTCATCATTGACTAAGTCAGGAAATAACAATTCTGTATCCATCCATGTCGCGCATGAGGTGATATGCAAAATGAGGTCAGTTTACACTAAGGATAGTGAAATATGGTGAAAATAGAAACAATTCAATATATAATGATAGTCATTTCCAATGTGTATCAATAGACATTCTCGAAAATTGGCATTTTTTAATAAATCATTTACATGATTGAAATTATTCAAAAGGTTACAAGTGCTACAATTATTTATGAAAACCAAGTGAAACGCTACTTCTCTTTAAATATACGTCACAATGCCCAAAAATCCCCAACAAACTGCACACAAATTTATATTCGGTCTCATAACACTAATTGCATCTGAAATTCGAGAATACAAAATCATAAAATAAAAACCAAGAGAAATTCTGCATATGCCCGAACTTTTTCGTCACTCCATCTTTAGTGATGCTTGGCTCAGTCTAAAAATCTAAACTTGCTCTTCTAAAAAGTAACATTTTGCACTAAAATTCTGGGAAAAAAAAAAAAAAAAAAAAAAAAGTAAGCTATAAGGAAAAGCCAAAACATGTCTAGAAGAAAAAAGGTACTTAAAATTCAAACATGTTTGGCTAAGCCAAAAAGTTAACTTTAAGTGGATTTCATAATTTAAATCCCCCTTCAACCATTGATGCATCAAATTAATTATAAAGATAGCTTCTTCTTCATCTTCTTCTTTTTTTCCTTAATAGCACTTAATATGTGATTGCTTGTTCTAAATTAAGCTCGTAATTTCCTTTATCCAGATTCAGCCCATTTTTGGTGATTTTTCTCTTACATTGCCCTTATCGTTCAAAATTTTCATGGTCCACAAACAGGATAAATTCTTATGGCCATTTCAACAAGAACAAACAAGAAAACCCAGGCAATATAAATGGCTAAAACAAAGGAAAATTAAATAAGAAAGAGGAACAAATTAAGAAAATTGAGTGAGGCGAAATCTTACAGTACGTACCAGGGAGAAAATCAGCAGCAGAATGAAAGTGCACTGCACAGTGATGTAAGCAAGTACTGGCTTCCTTAATTTTCCAGAAGTGTGGTGTGCTTATACGTATTTTATTTTATTCTTTCTATACAAGATATTTTAATTTTAATTTCTGCATTTATTAGCTGCTTGGGATCAAGAAAAAGTGGTATGTTTTTTTTTTATATTTTATGTTATAGGTATAAGTGAGATTTATTTAAATAATTTATAAATTGATATAATTTCAGTAATCGGAAAAGTAGAATTAAGATAAGATGGAAAAGTATATTATGGTGCTCTAAAAATTAGAATATTAGTTTAATTATTAAATTTATAATTTATAACGAAACTATTTCATAAGCTAATATAATAATATCTGCAAATTTATTTTAGAATGTTGCAATAATTTGCGAGATTACAAAACTTAATTTTGATTAAGAGAAACAAAATTCAAAGTCAACTTAAATTTTTTTAAGTAAGTGAGAAGTCATCTTAATTATTGTGAATCCCTATGAAATTAAGAAATTTATTATTTAAACAATAAAATGTAAAAAAATAAATGAATTTTGTAGTTTACTAAAAGAGAAGCCATTTGGTCTAAGGCGAACATGCTAATCCTAGGAAAATTGAACACCTCTTGGTGTATAGAATTTTTTTTACAGAAGTTGTACAGACAACATACACATGGTGGGGTCCGCACAAATTTTTTTTTAATACATGTGGGGCCTGGCCCCTGTGAAAATTCTTCTGGCAGGAAAGAATTTTTCAGGAAAATTCCAAAGCTTCTGACATGTTCGTATGGCGGGACTCGTAAAAAAAAAAATTAATCAAATAAAAGTAATAAAATGTAAAACTAAATGTTTTTTTTAAGAGATTGACTACTCTAAAAAAAAATTAATCGGTGAAAGTACTTTTGAAAAATTATTCAAACATGTTTAAAATAATTCAGAAATGATTTTTAACTTTTCAAAAGTCTACCTAGGATTGGACAAAACTCTCTAATCGAATGATTTTTGTTAATTTAAATCTTCGAACGGGTATTTAAATCGAAAATCGACGAATTTGGTTCAGTTCTCGATTATAGATTAAGGACCGAAAAATTGAATAAGAATCGAATCTCCAATTTTTTTTTCTTTTAAGTCTTAAATAAATCAAATTATTTTATTTTTTTTAAATAGATTTTCTAACTAATAAATTTATCTCAAACACAAATTATGATTTTTCCAATTTCTAGTTTCTAGCCTAAGTCCAACCTAATCATATTAATCTAAGTTTTACCAAAATCTGTTATTCTACCGTAGCGTCATTTCTACTATTTTGGAGATCGAATTGAAAGTTTAGATACGTCTCTCTTTATTATTGGGAACTCACTATCTTACTCTTCATACTATCTTACTCTTCGTGTGATTTTAACAATTAAATCTAAAGAACTTAGCAAAGAGAGACGCAAAAATATATCATGAGATTGAACTACATTATTTTGTAATAGCTAAGATTGAATATGTCATTAGTTGAATTAATGTAGCATTATTGCAAATATTAAAAAATTTAATTATTGTATGGAACACGGGAATAGAACCGAACCGAACTGAATGAAATGAAATCGAACTCGAGCAGTTCTATAATTAAATTTAGACACAACGATTTCACTTACTAAATACCCGAAAATAGAACCGTACCAAGTCCAGCTCTAGCCTTACCAAACGACCTACAATTGGTGATACAATAGAATGGAACCATTGGCATTTCAATCTTCCTTTTTTCTTTTTTTCCAAGCCTGTAGGAAAGCTCGAATTTCCTGAAAGATAAATAAATCTATCGTGGTCTCATTCAAAATTTGCCAACAGTATATCGACATTAGTCAGCTCTACCAAAGAGAAAGAGCTTGTGGTTGATGTAAATATCTTGAAGATGACTAGCCAACAAGCACCATCCCAAGACTATGTTAGTCATTTCACTTTCAACTCATTTTGGAGGAAGAATTGATTTTGAATAGTGATATGATGGGAAATGTGTGGTTGAAAAAGAAGAAAAAAGTATTGATGTGATGTAAAATATTATTTTATTGAAGAATGTGTGGTTGAAAAATGAGAATTGATTTAATGTAGAATTGTAAAATTCAAACCAAACAGGCCCTAAATGTTTTTTTAAAAGATTGACTGCTCTAAAAAAAAATTAATCGGATAAAGTACTTTTGAAAAATTATTCAAACATGTTTAAAATAATTCAGAAATGATTTTTAACTTTTCAAAAGTCTACCTAGGATTGGACAAAACTTTCTAATCGAATGATTTTTGTTAATTTAAATCTTCGAACAGGTATCTAAATCGAAAATCGACGAATTTGGTTCAGTTCTCGATTATAGATTAAGGACCGAAAAATTGAATAAGAATCGAATCTCCAATTTTTTTTTCTTTTAAATCTTAAATAAATCAAATTATTTTATTTTTTTTAAATAGATTTTCTAACTAATAAATTTATCTCAAACACAAAATATGATTTTTCCAATTTCTAGTTTCTAGCCTAAGTCCAACCTAATCATATTAATCTAAGTTTTACCAAAATATGTTATTCTACCGTAGCGTCATTTCTACCATTTTGGAGATCGAATTGAAAGTTTGGATGCGTCTCTCTTTATTATTGGGAACTCACTATCTTACTCTTCATGTGATTTTAACAATTAAATCTAAAGAACTCAACAAAAAGATACGCAAAAATATATCATGAGATTGAACTACGTGATTTTGTAATAGCTAAGATTGAATATGTCATTAGTTGAATTAATGTAGCGTTATTGCAAATATTAAAAAATTTAATTATTGTATGGAACTCGGGAACAGAACCGAATCGAACTGAATGAAATGAAATCGAACTCGAGCAGTTCTATAATTAAATTTAGACACAACGATTTCACTACTAAATACCCGAAAATAGAACCGTACCATGTCCAGCTCTAGCCTTACCAGACGACCTACAATTGGTGATACAATAGAATGGAACCATTGTCATTTCAATCTTCCTTTTTTCTTTTTTTTCCAAGCCTGTAGGAAAGCTCGAATTTCCTGAAAGATAAATAAATCTATCGTGGTCTCATTCAAAATTTGCCAACAGTATATCGACATTAGTAAGCTCTACCAAAGAGAAAGAGCTTGTGGTTGATGTAAATATCTTGAAGATGACTAGCCAACAAGCACCATCCCAAGACTGTTAGTCATTTCACTTTCAACTCAAGTTGTTGAAGATGAGGTTCCAATTGATCCAGACAAATGAAGTGAAATTCCATAATGTATCCTCTAGTTCATTTTACTTCTACTTAGGGGCAAAACTGTCTGCAAAGAAATTCACAGCAAGATTTTCCAAAATAATTTTTTTACTTGTAAGAGTAATCTCATGTACTCAAAAATGTTTGGAAATAATATTTTACTTAAAAGTAAGTTCAGTAGTTTCAAGCTTAGCAAATCATGTGGAAAGCATTCTTTTTCCTCTTCTTGAATATGCAACACACTCCACAGAGCAAAACAAGCAGAACCCAAGGAAAGGCAGCTAAAACCCTGAATACTTATGGCGGTGGAGCCATTAATTTTGCAGGTATTTAATATAAAAATTCTCAGCAATAGGAGATGACATTCGAGTATATGCTAAGAAGAAGCAAGTATATTACCAGCAGATGTCATTGCTCAGCCAAGGAGATTTTCTTTACTACCAAAAAAAAAAAACCATCCAAAAATGATTCTAGGGATTTTTTCCCTTGCTAGCTTTCCACCATTAAGACTTGTTTACTTCCTACGCTATTTGATTTGCTGGCATGTCCAGTCTGCTATGAGTGCGGGGATCATTGATTGACTTTAACTGTCTCCAAAAGCAGATTTGTCAAATACAGTTCGATACCCAGCAGTAAAGGCTGGGTTGGGGGCAAAGGAGAATGGAGTTTCAATTGTCAAAGTACATCTTACCAGGCACTTAACAACAGACTGCTCGTGCGCATAGTGAACGAGTCAAATCGAAGAGTGTAATGAGTCTACAAGCTTCATGTTAAGGAATAAAAATGACTTTGAATAGGTTGCTGTACAAAGAGAACATTTCATGAAATCAAGGATGTCAGAACCTTGCGAGCTTTATGTGGGTCATCAAGGCTCAAGGACCCGTTCCTTTTGCACTAATGGCTAGAATCCTACTACAGATGGCAAGAACCCTTCCCTGTCCAGAGTTTCACTACCTAATAAATGTAAATGGAAGTAGCAGTAGGTTTTTGTACTAAAATACATACCGTGTTCCTGTACTCCTGCTCCAGTCTTTTCTCTTTCTTTCTAGATTCCCCAGAAATACCTACAGTATGCATTCTTACACATTTGACATTTCTGATCCTACCAGCTTGTGACAGGAACTCCGCTAACTCAACTAATGCATCATAAGACCAACCAGAACTCGTCTAAGTCCGATATCAGATAGTAAATAGTATCCCTAGCTCAAGGAAGGGACAGCGGACTGGTGAAGAGAGCTTCTATCTAATCTATTTGCTGCTCCTCTGCGAGTACAGGGGATGTTTCCAGTGCCCGTCCAGGACCCTTTTTAACTTGAGGTGGCAGTGCTGTGATTGGCTGGGGGGAGGTGGTGGTGGTCGACTAACAGGTTATTTGCGGTGGGACATGCAGCAAGTTTTTTTTTTTTTTTTNNNTGGAGTTTAATTTTGAGCTAAATTTCTGTAGAAAGCTAAACACGTGTTTGGTACGTAGTAATGACACAACAGTGGACAAGAAGCCCAGCAGAGACTGGCAGGTGCATGAAGTGTAAAATTGCAGAATTTCAAAAATTAAAAGAATCCTTAAATTAATTCGATCTTAACCTACATTACCATCTTTGCATTTAAAATGTAAAATCTCTCTGCATAGCAACAATATCTTGACAGAATTCATTTACATACACATTACACACATTGACATTCAAGAAATTTCTTGATAGAAGTTGACAGAAATTATGGTACAACGAGGCTTCTCTGGTCAGCAAGTTCCAGCAACTCGACACAGAAAGAATGAAGAAATATCGGAAAATAGTGGGCAAAACAAGATCATAAAACCTGTATAACAAGGATATTCAAATATGAATTGGTATATGATTCCCCCAGGTAGAAACATAAAAAAATATAGACATAAGCAGATAAAGAAAAGAACTTACAGGTTAGAAAAGTAATCTGACGAATTCCGCTCAATTTGAATGTAGAAATGAGAAGAGGAGCTCATTCCACATATCGGGTACTCCAGGCAAGCACCAATGGCTACAATCTGGAACCGAAGGATTGTCGCTCCAAGTGCCCACATGTGCATCACTCCGAAATGCACTCATGGGAGTAACATGCAGCAGCGTTACTGGAATAGATATGTTTTTCACAGCATCAATTATAACATCAGATATAGAGCTCTTTTTTCTCCCGCTAATTTTTGACAATGGCTGTTTCGTAACTCTGCAATTCTGACGAGCTCCACTGCTGAATAAATTCAAGCAACAAAATTCATTATATTCTATATTGCAACATATTCACTCGATAGTTTTTAACATAAAATTGAAAATCATGGATGAGAGAAAGTACTTATCAAATAATGCGGTTAAGTGTCCAGCGAAGCAACCAAAACTTGTTATTTAAACAGATTTTGGTTAGATGTAGCTTATTACACTCAGTCGGACTAATTACATGGGACATATCCACATGCACTTTGGTTCCAAATATGACTCAATCTAAACAATGAATTTCGGCAATTCATCAGAACTATAACACACCTCCAGTGAGTGGATTCAAAAGTTCGGAAGAATACACGTGTCCGTTTGGGATTGATCGCACTCTCTGCCCAAGATCGCCAAGTGGCTAATGCAGTTTTATAGGCATTATTTATTGACATTCCAAGCTTCATCCTTCCACCAATCTGGAAATAACAGCCACTGTCTGAAAATGCACATTAGAAGCAGTTCGTAGGTACATTTGCAAAATAACTAATTGAAACGATAAAATCAAGCATTCAACTTCAAATACACTGCAAGCTCTACTAAGAATTTAAGAATCCTCTGGCAGGTTGATCGCCATAATTTGATCTTGGCTTGTTGAGTTGGTAAAGTCAACATTGTGAAACAACACGTATAAGGGATTGACGTTATCACACCTAAGGTATTATGACCTCGGAAGTATATTAACATTTTTAATATGTTACTATAAAATAGAATTACAATAATAATTCATAGCTATGTATTAGTGCTCACAAGTGTTACAAAGAACTTTGAGAGCCGTGTCAACCAGCAATTTGTAGCGATAAGATATAAAGTAGTAACATTACCAAGTTCCTCTACATTATAGACATGATAATGAAATCAACGGGGTTGAAAACGTAATATTTTATAACTTTTTTGCTTAAGATGCATGACTTCGAGATAGGAACCACTATTTTTACTTACATCTCCTCCGCAAACTTTTGTGTTCAAAATTATCCCAACAATTTCAACCCAATATTTCTATGTCGTCTAAGCACGTCCCAAAGTATTGGCCAGATGGGAAATAAATACGAATAAATTTACCATAATCTGCTTGTTCTTAAGAAACAGCAGCCCTTTCCCAATTCATTACTCTGTATTGAGTGGGGGTTCTTGTTCAGGAACAAACTCTCTCTTCGTTTACCTAATACTGAAAACCTTGGCAGATGATAGGGGGCGAACGGGGGTGGTTGTCTCCCTGCACCCCAATTTTAAATAATTGGGTACTTCCCTCTAGTCAAAATGTGATTTTCAGCAAAATATTTAGAAAAATAGAATTTTCAAATCCTCTCCTCTCCCCAAAAAAATATCTCATTTAGTTCCCATAATGATAATATGTCAATCTACCAAGTACCAAAGTTGACTCAAAAGCATTGATGTTGTGCTAGCCTGAGAATTACATTAATCTGATGGAAAGTTTCCTTCCTTGCCATTAGAAGTTTACCTGTTAGCCATCATAAGAAAATGAAAACATTAAGCACTGCAACCGAATCACAAGTATTATTAACCTTGGGTAACTTTGAATATTCTGCCACATTCCTTTACTATTTTTGTGAAATTCCTACAGCTCTTCTGAAGTTTACTGAACATCAATAGCACCATCAACCCCTACCCGGAAAAAGAAAAGGTAAAGAAAGGAGAAAAAAATCAACCTTGTATTTGCAGAAAATACGAAAAAAATCTTTGTACCAACTTAAAATAGTGGCTAGCTTTTATGCACATTAGCATTGTTTCTTCTTTTAGCGTTAGTTATGCAGGCTAAACAAGTTGGCAATGCTACTATTTTGTTCTTGATAACCATATGACAGGATAAAAGGCTATTTCACTTATCCAACATGTTCATATATTTTTTTTTTTTTCAGAATCTTTGAATCTTATATATGCAAATGATAAACTTCCATGAGACTAATGACAAGGTGTCTAAAACATCTCTGCTATGAAACTTTGTAAACGAGCAATGTGTAACAGCCATAAATTGTTCCTGCTGTGAGTAAAATAAGAAGCGCATTGGCAGTTGGGCACAGGCACGGTAATACAGACATATGGTACTAAATCAAGATTCATCTTATGAATTTAACTCGCATTCAACATCACATTCACAAATTATTCGAAGTACCTTAACCACATAAAGTAATGCACAAAAATGTTATTACTTACATGTCAAAGAGCTTAGTAGTCGTCCACCAATGCCCCGAATTGAAGATGAGAATATCAGAATCGATCCACTCATTACTTAAATCATCCAATTGGTCAAGCTTTAGTACGGACTTAACCCTCTTTGGGGCTCGTCTTGGCACTGGACCAGGCTGCACTAAGAAAACTGACCGGTAAAACTCAACTGTGAAATTGAAGGACCTAAACCGAACACCTAAATACCTAATCTGTTTCGTGATCTGATTTCCATTGATTTCATACACACTCTTAGGATCCACACCTGTCATGAGCATACAAATCATAGACTCCCATTGAGTTCGACTCAAGGAATCACCAACAAACACAATCCTCTTCCCTCGAAGCATTTCCCTTATTACATTCACTTCAAACCTCGGTATATCACAATTTTTGGGACTCCACCTCCACTTAAGATACCCTTTATCCCTTCTACCATTAGCCAAACAATTAAACCCTCGTTCTGCAAAAGGACATTGTGATGCATTGTATAATGGGTAATTTTCATCAACTACCCATTTCCCATAAAAAATATTGCAAGAATTACTCAAAAAATCACGTGATTTATTACTGTAACTATTCACATTCACATTCCCAATATTCTCAACTACTGGTTCGACAGCTGGAAACATGTAAAAATAGCTGGATCCGATCACAATAAAAAAGCAGATTAATGAAACACCCAGCAGCAACGAATTGAACGTTTGAAAAACCCCACTTTTATTGTAATTCGCAGTTGAAAATTTGCCCAAATTAAGAAGTTTCATAACAGCAGGCTTCAAATGACCAAATGAACTCAAATCTAATTTACTCACCATCTTCACGCGTCTCAACTATACATACAGAATTGTAACAACACTATTTGTCTTGTTCACAATCAAGAATCGAGAAAGGAACTTTTTTTCCGTGAAAATGAGCTTGATTAAGTAATGATGTAGAGAATCTTACAGTTTCTTCGACTGGGTTTTGTAGAGAAGCAAAGATTATGTAGTAAATAAGGCCAAAAGGGGAGCCTTTATCAGTAATATAACTACAAATGGTTGTTCTTGAAAGTGAAAGCTGAACTAAATACGTGGAACGCTGTTTGTGGCACTTAGATTCAGGTGCCGCTAAATTATTTCTGTATTATTTATATGCTTTGTCTGGTGAGATTTGCACCTCAATTTAATATAGAATACTTATTAACTATTTTCTATAAATCCAAGATCTATATTTTGGAATGCTAATAATCGCGGATCAGTCTTTACAATCTTGCGTGATTTTGACTCCAATTTTGAATTGAAACTTGGGTCATAAAACAAAAGAAGAAAACTAGTTTGTTTAGTTATTTCAACAAAATAAAATTGTGTTGTCAGACTGAGTAAAAATTGAAAGTTTTAAATTATTTAAATCCTTATGCAAAATTAATCAATTAAAAATAACAAGTTACTTTTTAATTGTTTATAGATGATTAGGTCAATCGAATCAATTTATCCTAAATTTAAATACAATAGTTTGTAAATAGAAAACGGTAAATAATACTGACATGATCACGAAGAAAATTCTTTGCAAATGATCAAGAATTCCAAGCTCTTTACTAATTAACAATATATTATAAAGGATGAGATTTACAATATGGTCCAGACTCAACTAGCCCTTAATCCCATTGACCTTTTTCGTGTAATCACTTTGGCACTCTTAGACTGCGTGCTCCTTACACCGCTCTCAACCTGGTTTCATTTATCTCATGTGGACCTCTAAGAACGAACCTCGTTCTTTAGTGCTGAAACTCCAAGTGCCTATTTCCAAAACTCCAGCAACTCTCAAGGCTAATTGACGAAATTAGGTTTGGTGTTTGATCAATGATCTTTCTTTTTTGATCTTGCAAGCAGGTGCAAACGATATTTGAATATATTTTTGGCTTTTGAAGAACAAACTCTTAACTTACAACAAGTCTCTACTAATTAGATCAACATATGAGTTAAATAATGAACAAATGATATTGTGGTTGAATCAAGAAATCAATGAAATGATGTTTGGATCTTCAAAGAATGATCTCCATAATCAAAATATTGTTCAACTACCCTTTGAACATCCCATAAGGTGAATATTTATAATGCATAGTATTTGGAATGAAAGGGAAATCAGCTTGAAAATCAAATATTATTGTTCCTCGATTAACCACGTCGATTGAGCGCCGACTATCCACAACTGAGCAGTCGTCAGTATTTTCATCATAATTTTATCTCCCGATATCGGATCGAGGTAATTAAAAACGTGTTCGAAAGATAGTTCAAATACCTACAATTATTCTAGAAATAGCCTTATCCAAATTCCAATATTTTCTATGTAAAAAAAATCTATCGCAGCTTGTAGCTGAGAATTTGGAGCATGATTTGTACAACAATTTTACATTCTTTGAATTCTAATTGCATTCCAATGATCATATGTAATTTTCTTGGACATCTTGGACTCCTTCAATGTATATACTACCAATCGCAACTCTTTTTACTATAATTAGGACTAGGGTTGTTCCTAATATTTTGGTAGCCTTATGCAAACATCAAATATGGGGTCTCTGTAAATATTAAACTCTTGTTTGATAGAGATTAAAATCAGATTTTTAGTAGATATTGATAAAATTTGTTGAAATATGTGATTGAAGAATTGTGGGTCCCATGAAATGTGTTACTAAATTTAATTGGTGACTCTAATTTAGAAAATAATTAAATACAATTAAAAAGTAATAAAACATAATTAGGAAAATTGGAAGACAAAAAATACAACTGTTTGGTACACATTAAAATTTTNACCACCTAAGTTTTTCATTCTCATTCTTCTACTAATTTTCAACCACGTGCTTTCAACAAAATAATATTTTACATCACATCAATAACTTTTCCTTCTTTTTTAACCACACATGCTCAATCAATCTACTATTTCAGAATACATTCTTCTAAAATAATGTGTCTCAAACACATCCTAACTCCAATACAATTATAAAAAAGAATAATAAGTGGATCGAAAAAATTCCAAACTAGATTACATAACACATAAAGAAGCATTAATTTAATTAAAACATTAATCAATACGATGACACTAAAAAAGAGGGAAAAAATTGACAATTAAGATTAAATGCAGGAACCTAGAGAGAGAAATGAATACCAGTGCCTTTAATAGCAGCTCCTTCAATAAGTGCAAGACCAACTATAAGAGCATTAGAAAAAAGTAATGACCGTAAATTTTGAAGATAAAAAAGTGACATTTTATTTTTTATTAAAAAAAAAAAGAAAAATGAAAAATGATGGTTGAGAAGATTAATAGTCAAATTAATTATATAGAGAGTATAATGATTGTGATATATTTATGTGATACATAAATGTATGTGATAAGTTTTTGCCATTTATATTACTTTTTTAAAGATATTTGTATTTTCAAATTTTATTAGTTTTTTGTGTTTACATATGATAATTATAATTTAAAGAATTTCGTAATTATAATTTTCATTTTTCATCAACCAATCAATTAATCTTATATAATTTGAGGTCCTCACCAAAGCGAGGCCTTAGGCGATCGCCTACAATCAAGGCATGCCCTAATTATGACTCAATAACTCTTATTTTGATTTTAATTAAGACATCATAAACTCCTAATTGTATGAGAATCTGGAGCATGATTTGTACAACATTTTTACATTCTTTGACGGTCAATTGCATTCCAATGATCATATGTGATCTTGAATATCTTGGACTTCTTAAAGACCTAAACTATCGATCCCAACTCTTTTTACTATAATTAGAACTCAATAACTCCTAGTTTGAATTTTATTACTCGTGATAAAACTCCTAATACAATTCAATTAGAACATGGTTTTGACTAATGAAATTGTCAATAACGAATTTGAAAACTGTTACTTTTGCTAATTACAAAATGGGACCTAACAAAAATATTTTTATTTTAAAATTCGATGTGTATTCCGTTAGTGTTATAATGTGAACTTATTGTATGGTTGATTGACCAGAAACGAACAACGCTAGGGTGAATTCTGATCTTGATTCGAAATTACTTGCGATTTCATTATACCTCTTATCAGCTATGTTTTAGGGAAAAAAAAAAAAAATGGTTAGTATAAAGGTTGTAGATTCTCAGACTTGAGGGTGTGATACATGGTTGAGCCTTTCTGGTTTACTTTTAACTTTCGAGAAAAAATCTTCCTCCACTAGTGGATAATTGAACTGAAGGTCCAGCATTCAATTCTCTAAGGTGGGAAGAATGATGTTGAGCATCTACGAACATAAGGACTAAGGTTGGCCTCTATATGAATTATGTTTTGAGGTGGATTTTCAAGCCTAATATGATATAGAGTTTGATCGCGTCTCTCTTTCATGACAAAATACATGTATAGATTAGCATTGTTTTGCATAAATTTCACTGAGAAAAGCACAGTCCATACATAAATTGAGAAATCCAAATGAGAAATCAAAAAGAACATATGAAAATGCTGTCGAAACTTTTAAAAGCAATACTCTTGTCCAAGTCATTGGACTTTCTGTCATGTACATTCCAAGTGACAGTAAGAAACATATTTGAACAAGCCAAATGCCAAAGAATCTGGAGAAACCTGTGTATCAAACTGAGACCAAAGCCCGTAACAAAGAAAAAACGAGATACAGACTTCCACAGCAGAGCTGAAGGATTTATATAAGAACTATAATGAAGAAGTCTTGTGTAACTGTAGACGTTCAAAGACAAAATGTAGAGGAGCTATCATAGAACGAGAGTGAAAGGCAAAGAAATCATCTATAAAGAAGAGAGTGAAGCTGTTTTCATTGGAGGTGTTGGCGTAATCAAAGTTGCATTGTCTGTCCAATTTTTCTCACCCCAGTGCCATAGCATGCTTTCCCAGAAGCAAAAGTTTTCGAAGCAAGTCCCTAATCTTGGATCTTGTATCTTGATCTTCCAATGACCATCTGTATAATTACCTTTCTCTGCTTGCCTTCGATCCCACTCGAGTGCTGCCTTCTGTTTGGACCTAAGCAAGCAGTATTTGTGTAGATTCTCCGGCATTGCATCATGGACCTTCCACCATGTTCGATGTGCAACATCGCTCGCAAATTCCTGTAATATGTCCACATTCCAGTTGCAATCATAGTCCCGAAAGCATAACCATGGTTTCAAACCTAAATAGTGGAGGACATATAAGACTGCAGGATCCGCACCAAACAGACGTGTTTTCATTTCTTTTTTCTCCTCCTCATCACCAATCCAAAAATGTTTCAAGAAGTTCATATGTTTTGGGATTCGGTGCCACCATGTGAAAATCTCGTTCAAATAACCTTGGTCGCCACCATTGTAAGACTCAATCTCATTGATGTGATCCATCAATAACTGGAATGTACAATTTGATGGTTCAACCACCATGACACCTGAGTTAAAGAGGGTGGCATTATTTCCTGTAGCGGAAATTTCTGGCATCTCAAATAGGAAATCGATGTTTCTGAGTATTAACAAATCTGCATCAATGAATATGATTTTGTCATAATCTGTCAATTGCCAGAGACGGAATTTGCTATAATTCCACTCATTGTAGGCATCTCGTTCAGCTTTAGGATTTCTGATTCTCTGAATTACTCGAATTTTCCACCCCGCGGCCTCAAGACCTCCCTTGTGATAGTCACTGATAGTGTCATCAACAAGTATCACGAGATCCCGAGTTGAACCAGCCATTCGTATACTTTGTGCTGCCGCAATCGCCCCGCAGACATAAACATGTGCCGAGTGCAGGATTGTTGCATAAGCTTCTCGACGTTCACTTGCAGAGTACCAGTTTTCTGTAAGAGAGAAATGGAGTTGGCTAATCACTTTACACAAGCAAGATTATGTATATAACTGGGTTCAACAATTCCCAACCAGAATAATAAAGAGTTTTTTTTTTTTAGAATAAGTTACTTCTACTACATAAAAATAGGACAAAAAGTTAGAAGGAACTTTACTTTTTTAAGCTTAGCGAAACAAGCTCCTTTTTTTTTTTTTTTTTCCTCTTTTTGGGAGGGGGGGTAGGAAGTATACACTGCATCAATTGAGATTGATGAAAAGAAAAATAAAATTAGAACTACCTTTGGACAGAAGGGGAACTGCAAGTTCACATGATCCGACTGGTAAGCGAAGCTTTTCTCTCAATGTATTTAGATTGGGTTTATACAACCACACGTAGCCTTCGCGTATGACTAGATCTTTGCAAGTAAAGAGATTCGGAGTAGGGAAACAGTCAGTTATCAGAAGCACGTGAACAGGATGATAACCTTTAACAGTTGCAGCAAGCCTGGCTGCTTCCAGTTGCAAGTGCAAACGGGCCACGTCTCTCGACCAGTCTCCCGACTTATTACAAGGAAGCTTTACCGCTATGAGATTCATCCTAGGTTTACCCAGAACTTGAATTTTGGGCAAGGTAGGACAAGTAGGAACCTCAAATTCTTCTTCCTCATCTATCCATTCAGGATACAGTGTTTCCCAAGTGATGTTGCTTGGGGCATGATCCAAGGTCAGAGTAACATGCTCCGCATCAGGTAATAACCGTTCCCATTGATCAATTTCAGTTGCCTTGAAATTTAACAACCCTATTCCCTTGTACTCATGCCTGTCGGTTAGTTTCTCAATTGCTGCAGAAATTTGGTCCCAGTTGATATCTAAACAAGATACATAACTTTGATCTATATCAAATCTATCCCTTATCCATCTACCTATGGAATTTGCCCTGCAATCAGAGTATACAAACAAAAGAAAACAAGAAAATGATGCTTTTTTAATCTACATTAGCTATCATAACTAATGTTATGTTAACCTACACTACACCTATTGTGATATTTGTCATTGCAAAATCAAAAGAAAACAGAGAAAATTTATTTGCCAAATCATGCAATTAATAAAACTGAACGAAAATAAGTTAAAACAAACCTAGATCCCGAATCAGACAAATGATCTGCATCATGAACTGTAGGAGAATGTAGGAGCGTGTAAAATGCGCCCAATATAATAATAGCCAACACAAGCTTCAAAGTAGGGAATTTGCAGTTTGATATCCTGTCCAAACTAGAACCATGAAATGGCCTTTCTCCATCTTTGAATACTCTAGTTCTGAAGGACCTTCTTTTGTTTGCTTCTTCGCTGAACCAAATAAATCAATATATGTAAATAAGCTAAAAAAAATTCCACATAAGTGAGAAATAATGCTAATTGAAAATTTTGAACATTGTTTAATGTATAGCCTAGTTTGAGGATACTGAGCCACCTAATAAAACCGCAAAGAACAGAGAATCTGTAATACACAATTTTTGCACTGGTTAAGTGCTGGTCCCGTGTCTTTTATGGACTTCTACCAGATTTTAAGATTACTTTATTTGCTCCTACCACAATTTTCTAGAAAGAACAAGTAAAACGTGGTGCTAAGTAAGGCCTAGGATGATGGTTTCTGTTTCAGTGTATTAACTGCCAACCCATTTCTCAAGGTTACGCTTGAACAGGGGAAGCAAAGTTTGGGGGATTTGTAGAATGGGCTGAAAACATGTAGTTTGGTCAACTGATCGGATCCAATGCTTACGTTGTAATGCATGCATGCAAAGTAAAAGTGTCCTCTGCACTTCAGATTCTTGTTTTTACTTCTTTCATGGATATCGTTTTAATTAGCACACAGACAAACTAATTCAGCTCTTTATTACTGGTAGGCAGAGCTTAATGGAGACCAAGAGTTACATTAGTGAACAGACTTTCATGGATATGATCTCATGCATCATTCCTCATCTCTGCTGATTTATGTTTGCATCCTATCTCTCGCCCTAGCAAAGTGACTCTGATGGACCAAGTTATGTTTTAAGAAATAAATATGGAAAGGTGAGACATAATTTCGTTGTGGACATATTATACCAATACTAAAAGAAAACGGGGTGTTATTTCCCGGAATCTGAACCGTTAGCCCCTACTTCACAACTTCTTTACATAGACCATAAACACTATAAACCCTTAAATGCCCTACAAACTTACAAGAACAATATGAATATTCACAGTCCACCAATCAAAACTGCATTTTGACCAAATAATCCTGTAATTACATTCAGCTTGTGAACCTGATCAAGCTGTGTAATCAATTCATCAACCCTAAACTACCATTTATTTTGCTAATCAATCTCAGGTCATAGTTTTTGATCTGGTCAGTTTATGCCAAATTACAAGGAAAGGCCATAAAATAGGAGACAAAGCAAGAAATTTCAAACCAGCTACTAAAACCTACAGCAAATAATATAGGTATTTATAAGTTGTTGTTGAAAAATTCAACTCCTAAGCATCAGTACCTAATACAGCTACCACTTATAATGTCCATCTAGAAGATCATCGAAAAAAGGATGAAAATGAAAAAACTCTCCAGCGCCCTAAGTTTGCCAATCTCTCAACCCCGTGTTATTTAAATACCATAAATCCACCTGAGTCTAACCAATTCATAAACCCATAATTATATTTACGAAATGAGCACCTAACACGCTCAGAAACTAGGTTACATATGACATATCAGATTTTCGATCCAACTCTGGGTCAATCTCCAGGGCAAATAATGAAGGGTGAATGTCTGTACAATCAAGCCTAACCCCTCTATTCCCTTCTACGCTCTCTAATTAAAAATGAAATCCAAGCTTCATTACATTACAAACTCAAAATAATGACCAGTTCCCTACAACCTTCTGGAACTGAAATATTTCACCTCTAAATGAAGCTATTGTTCTGAAAATAAGCAACAACAACCTCACAAGCAGAAAATACGACAAATTCAGATGCCCAAAACAGAAAAACTTCCACACTTAGTCAACAATAGTTGAAAACGAGCCAATTTAAGAAAAACATAGTAAAAAATAGACAAGAACAGTACATAAAAAGCTCCTTCGAAGGCTTACGTGGAGAAGGAGAGCCTATGCCTGTGTTCTACTGGACTAGTTGCTGAGGCAACTAGATTTCCTCTCATATTGTCCGTTCAATGGCGGCAGCCTAGGGGAGGCTGCATCTGATCTGAAGAAAAAAAAAATCAAAGTTATACTTAAACTACAGCAAATGGAATCATAAAAAAACACTTCTACAAAATAATAATCACACACACCAAGGTGAAGTGCGTAGAAAAATGCCAAATTAGTAGGATTTGCTCTCAAGACGACCATTAATTTAATTTAATTCAGCGATGAAGTATGGAGTCGGTTGAGTGCCAGAAAGAAAATATGAAGAGGGTGTCCTAACATTTTAATAAATTTTAAAAGTCCAATCAGATTTTATTAAAAATTTAGCCCAAGGGCCAAGTTTGACTAGTTCCATTTATATAAATCTCAATTATATAATCACGGTTTTTTATTGATAATATTTTATTTTGTTCATTTATTAATATACTCTTAATTAATTTATCTAATTATATTATTATAACCAATGCGAGAATTGAAAATTAAATCATTCAATTTATCTACAACTTCTAACAATAATTTACTAGTCGTTGATAAATAAATAAGGGTAAACTATGAAAGTTTTTGACAAAAATTACTTTTTCAATAACATTAAATAAGATTTCTTAATTTTTGTAAAAAATAAATAAATAAAACTAGCCTATATAAATGGGACAGAGAGAATATTATTTTAGAAAAAATAGAGTTTTGAATATTAATTTTTAGAATATTGTGTGGTTAAAAAGTGAGGAAAAAATTTCTGAATTTACGCGCAAAATATTTCATTTTATGAATGTGTAATTGAAAATGAGCATATAGAAAAAAGAGTTGAAAATAATGTTTGTCAAACATGGGTTTATTAAAGTTAAGTATCTCCAATCAGAATTTTAATGACTTTAAATATAATACTTCAAATATCTTCAATAATTCGCCAATTTATAATGATTTCATTGAGAGAGATTTCAAATGATTTAAATAAATTTCAAGTTTAAAAATACACAAAATAAACTCTTTTGAAATTTAATTATTTTTAATGAGACTTCCATGAATTTTGTGAAATTCTATTTAAATTTACAAAATTCATTAAAATTTATAGTCTTCTAAAATTCATTAAAATATTAGTGGAAGATACCATGTAAGTCTTATAAAATGATAAATATATCTTTATCTTTAAATAAATAAATAAAAATTAATAGCAATTAGAGTCCCAAAAAATTCAAAAGTGTAAAACGAATCCCAATTAAAAAAATTAAAAATGGAAAGAAATTTTGACAATAAATAAATAAAATCTCTTTCTTTGAATTAGGCCATCCCATTAGAAGCTAATATCACGTAGATCATAAACAATTTCCATTTAGATGTCTCCTAAATTACAATCCATAAAATGCATTAGAAATACTCTAATATCTCCACATGGAATCGTATAATTTCTCAATTAGTTGAAGGAAGAATCTATTATTTCTATGCCTCAAAAAAGGGGAAAAAAAACATATGGAAAGAAATGAAACACTTGGAAAGAAGAACCCCCTCGATGTTCAGAATTTTTTTTTACAGATGTTGTACAGACAACACACATGGTTGGGTCCGCACAAATTTTTTTTTTAATACATGTGGGGTCCTACCCTTTGTGAGGGGCCTGTAAGACCCCTGTGAACCAATTCGAAAGAAATGGAGAAAAATAAAGTTTGTGTAATGCAATAAATTTGTTGCAAAATTTAAGTGGCATGGTTCTCACAGGGCATCAGTTAGTAGATGAAAATTTTGATTAAGGTTATAATTAAACCATATGCTTTGATCGAAGAATATTGACCTCTGGTTAACTATCAAGAGGTTAAGAAAGTTAGATTACGTTCGTTAAAACCAATAAAGAAATTATCAGCATTTTTCTAGGAGTTGTGTTGTAAAGATATTCTTTTCGAACTCTAATAGCTCGAATATATTATTGAATTCATTCGAAATGTGACTAAAAATAAAATTTGAGAAGAATAAGCCTTGGATTGGTGGATTTTTCATCTTATATTCATTCTCTTTGATATTTCGGGAAGTTAGTTGGAAAAACTTTCCATCCCATACTTATTTGAATGTTCAAATATGGAGGACAAGGCCCAATCTAAGTTGTGTTAACAAATATAATATTATTTTGCTTTAATGTTTATTAAGGGTGGAATAGTCTTTTTAGTTTCCTTTATTTTAGACTATATATAGTATTTTTATATTTAGATTTTATA
>CAIGRF010275378.1:22455-32571 GCA_903798235.1 Fraxinus ornus
TCAGAATTAAAGAATAGGGAAGAATAAACAATGTGCACTTGATACGAAGTTATAGTCCAGTATGAAATTTGAATCTTAAACCATGAAGATTCTCCCAAGTAACATCTGCTTTTCGCATCAGTGTACTTTCTTCTTTCGCAAGATATGAATTAGGCCATACATTCCGTAACAATTCCTATTACCTCTGTGTTTTTTTATTTCTGAAGTATGAAATGAAGTCAGAAAATCATCAGCCTGAAACAAAAAGAAAAAAAAAACATGTACCTGTACTGGCTTTCTCCTTAACACTTGAAATGCTTCTGCTCTCATTGATAAAAATCTAAGGAACTTCTTCGTCAGTATGTTTTCAAGCTCATCTGCCTGCTTTACCTATCCAATAACATCAACAAAATACAAACATAAGGGCATGAAAAATTGTCAATTTTGTATTATTTTTTAGGGCTTTGCATTGCCCCATAAGGATGTCAAGAGCTTTGAAAAATCCTTCATAATAAGTTGAGCTCAGTCATGAGGCTTAGGGTCAAACTGAGGGGATCAATGTAACTCATAGATCATTCATTAAGAAAACATCCAACTCTGGGATGGAATAAGCTTTAGCTGATAGTTCTTGTGAAATTACCGAGAATAAAAGTTAACAAATATTCTTTTCAGACAATTCTGAAGAAAGATGCTATTGGAATTCTTTTAAATTTATCTTGCATCAAATGTTGCAGGTAAAAATCATAGCCAGTTTGCCAGTGCTTTCAGCTTCTCAGCAAATACCTTTGCTGTACCTATCCTCTGTGTTACCTTTGCTGTACATCCTCAATGTCAAACCACCATAACCTTTTTACCTTGATAGCTTATAAAAGACTTCACTTCTGAAACTCAGTGTGAATAACATTCAATGCCAAGCCACAAAAGAGCATTCCCAACAAAATTATTAAATTTGATCCTGATTTAATCCTTTGTGGGTTTTTCCCCATCTCTTTCAGTAAAAAGGTACAGGCGTAAATTTTTCAGTTCTAGTGGAGCATTCCAGCTACCCATGAATTTTGAACAAAGTACATAATCATATTCAGGAGTGGAATCAGCTCAATGGAACTACTTTGGACATATACTAATTATACTCACACCAAATGGATGATTATGCAACAAGTGCGAAAGGTCTGACCTCAAGGCTCGAATTGAAAAGGCAGCAGAAAATAGAAAATTGATTTATGCAGCTTTGCATACAACTCTCTCAAGATTGATAAATACTGCACAAGGGGGCATAAACATCCCACAATAAACAATTTGAGATCTGGCACTTTTTAAGTTGAAAGAAATTTGATTAAATAGCATTTTTAGTGGCATTTTTCTCAACATCATACAGGATATACCTAGGATACAATCAGTATCATTAGTTCTGACTATAATATTTCAGATGTGATTCAGAAGATGCATCCACAAATTAACTCAGTTGGGGAAGGCAGCATATTTCAGTGGTGGTCCAAATTGTATTCCGAATCCTTGAAAGCATCACCCTCCTTTCTCCTCTTCGAAGTGTCCAATCAAAGGAGGTTTCATTATTCAAGCATTTGGTCTTCGTGGCTTCATCCTTCTCATGCAAAAGCTTTCAAGCAGCTATGAAACACTTGTCCTAGGTATCCTCATTTAACTAGTTTGAGAAAGGTCACCAATAAACACGCTAGCTAAACTGACATGCTATGTACCAACTTGAGATTTGGAGAGTCCCTTGATAGATTTGTCCAGATAATCCTTACCACTTCTCACCAGTTTAGGCTCTATGAAACTAACAGTGTCAAGTCTTCTCCAATACATTTGTGCATTTGAATTTTAAAGCCATCACCTCTGACTTCCGCCTTCATAGACCTTTCTTACCCTTCCTTAAAATCCACTTTAGAGAAACAATCACATGCCCACCCCCTCTCCCAAGAAAATATACCGAGATTATATCAACCACACCTACACAATTGCCAGGAAATATCACTATGGCGTTCCCAAGAAACAGACAAAACTAAATATCTCACCTAGTATTTTAAAGCAGGCTCCTAATAATCTTTTATAAGACTTAGATGAAGTAACTTAATTTATAGATGGACTCAACACATTAACATGTGACAGCAAACTGCAAGATGTAAAATTAGGTATACGAGCCATGAAGTTCTCATCATGGCATGATTATTACGGCTGACAGAGATTTTCTGAAATCATAGAGATAAAGTTGATGAACTAGTTAAAATAAGAAAAGTAAAATCAATCAATATAGCGAAGTAACTGGAATTTACCTTAAGACTGATGCGCAGAGAATTTATAGACGTTTCTATCAAACATTTCTCAGCCTCATTTCTACAGATCAACACCTGAGAGATAGCAGTTCACAAATAAGTCTTAGGTGTTTAATGAGATATGACTATCAATGAAAAGTAGACAAAATTAGCAAACAAAGGTTCAATCATAGAAAAATTCGTTTACGTTTGAACTATAATTTTAATTATATAAAATGTTGTATTGGGGAGAAAGAAATGGTGGAAAATACACTAAACAAAAACTAGGACCCTTGAAGGCCAACGAGCTGCCTCTATCTTAACTTGCAGACAAAGCCAAAAGGCCCCCCAAAAAAAAAGGTTTTTTGGAGCCAATTTTGATGATAAGGGTGGAGAAAGAGACCATTGAAGTTATTTTAGCTGTAAAAGACCATAAAATTCTGATTTCTTGCACAGTAAGAGATGGTTGTTAAAAATGCAATTTCAGAAATTTAGAAAGTGACCACTTGCATGGTTCTCTGTCACGCGAGTGTAAACATGCATACAAGACATTCTTGCTTCTTAATCCTCCATCCTTCTTTCTACCTAATCATTTCTCCAGTCAGGACTTAGAAGTTGAGGTGGATGATGTGGAAATTGATGAAGTTCACAGTGTTGGCTCCACCAGACTATTAGCATTTCACTTCATTATTTCCCACTAACAGATACTGATAAAAGATGCAAACTACGACCTGAGTGCTTTATTCTTACTCTTCAGTTTTGGGAAACAAGTTGCCAAACTACCAGTCGTTATCACCCTTTTCTCATTTAACTTTTGCGAACGCTCAAGGCATCAGCGAGAAAAGTTATTAATGACCTAAGCAACCATTAGGGCCCCAGCTAGGCAGCTACCTAGCAAGGTAATTGATGTCATTGAAACAATCTTAGATCGTTCAGACAACATACAGGTAGACTCATATCTGAGGCCTGAACAATTCTTAAATGACTTTGAGGGACTTCAACAGGTATTTGGAAATAGGCATTTGGTAATCTGTATTCATGACTCCAAAATCATCCCTCAATAATCTTCTCGAATGCATTATTCAAAAATAGTGGATTACTAGATTTCAATAAGAAAACTGTGCAACATATAGAAACTCTTAAGAAACCTTCCTCATTATCCATACCTAAAAACTTGTGAAGACAGAATGCATCAAGTTATCTTGAATACAAACTAGTTCAGGAAAATAAATAAATAAAAATAAAAATTGAACCCCACGGGCAGTATATACATCCAAACTTTGGATTTGGGAATAAAGTTCATGAGGAATAATAATGAGTTTGACTTGGACAAAGTCAAACGACCATCCTGCATGCCTATAAGCAAAAGCCTACACAACTTCAACCTTAATTACTTAATTCTATGCATGATTGGACGGAATCACCAGCAGGAAAAATTGAAGGTGATCTTGCTGTGTGCTTCAGTCCTGTGAAACTTGTACTCCTGCACTATCGCTGAATTAAGTTGAATTTTTGATATAATGTAGCAATTCTTAACATATTGTCAAAGTAATCATGTTTCCCAATACACTATTAGAATGATTTGGGCCAAGTTCGTCTTTAGTTGATCAATATTCGAATGCAAAGGATTAGATTTAGAGGAAGTTTGCCTTCATTACATTGAGGTGTGTTAAGAAAAAAATTGTGCAATAAATGAAGCTAATACTCGAAAGGAAATCATGCGCAAAGTAACCTTGAACTGTTTACCAGAAAAAGGTCCATTACATTTGTAAAATACTGTTGCCTAAAACTTGTTGTAAGTAAAATCCATCAATCAGCTTATGTGCATCCTATGGAAATTATATCCAGCCTAAAACTCTTAGTGAGC
This sequence comes from Fraxinus ornus, assembly GCA_903798235.1. Classification (NCBI taxonomy): domain Eukaryota; kingdom Viridiplantae; phylum Streptophyta; class Magnoliopsida; order Lamiales; family Oleaceae; genus Fraxinus; species Fraxinus ornus. The sequence goes on from CAIGRF010275378.1 coordinate 26,572, forward strand.
ATCATACTTGTGTCTTTTATATACAAATGGTGTCATGACAACGGATGCTCTTGCGTGTGGAATGAGAGCGGGTAAATATCTTAAAAGTACCAGTAAAAATGACTATGTAATGGATGTCTAGCAGTCATAATGCATATCAAACAATAGAGACACTAATTCCTTGATTATCATTCTCTGGATGAAATTCAAGTATAAATAGTCACATCCAAGGAATAAAAGGCTTAAAATTGTGACATTAATAGCTACATCCCATCTAATCTTTATTCTAGCCATACCCAACCCCTCCCTAACCTGAAAGATAGCGTTTAATTTCAAGTCATTTTACATTAACATGCTAAGGTGTGATATAATGACAATTAGCATATGAAGGTTTCCTATCATAGAATCTTGTATGATTCAAGTGCCTCTAAATCTATGTGTTCATCTTGGTAAACAGTACAGTATATGTGTGTAATGAGTTAAGGAAATTTGTAAATATCCAAGCTCTTCTTGTGCCAGTGATAGAAGTTCATAATTTCATGGCTTGTTATAGTTCTTTTGTTATAACAATTAACTAAACCGGTTTAAGCAAATGGATGCAAAGGTTGGTATTAACATTAAAGATCATTTTTAATTGGACCCCATCAAAGTTCTCTAACATAGAAGACATATGAAAGAACAATTACAGGTTAAAAATTCAACTTATAAATCCTCGTATAAATGACGACGTATGGAAAGATAAAATGTAGCATATGGAGATAAGAAGAGTTCTCACAGGATTAAGTAGTAGTTCGGGACTGGTCCTGAAAATCATAATGCAAATGTTAAAATCATTCATGTGTAACTGATAGTCTGATACTATCTCTGGACCAAGAATATATTCAAATTTGATGCTATCAACCAAAAAATGCCCTGACTTCGCGAAATGAAAATATTAAGCCCCTGTTTGGGCTCATTAAAAAGTAAATTTTGGGAAATGTATTTTGGAATAATGATTTTGTGAATAATGTGAGGTCAAAAAAGAAGGAAAAGTTTTAAGTTTACGTGTAATATTATTATATTAAATAATGCGTGGTTGAAAAGAAGAAAGAGAAAAATGAATTTTGTCTAAAATGGAGCCCAAACAAGGGCTAAAAAACATTGGTCAATCCAAAAATAACATGCATATATTATGTATCTAGGTAGAGTCATATAATCCACATAAGAAAATGCATCCAACTTTTACTTACAGCCTGTAGATGCAAATATTGTAACTTTTATAGCATCATGTATTGTTCATGTGCATAGTGATATTTATGCCACGACAATGCAAGGATTGTTCACTCTTAACATACGTTACACATCACTCGTTTATTAATTACCCCAAAATGAAAGAGAACATGGTACAATATGAATGAGGTCATATATCATACTGTGGTAAGTTGCAATGTCTATTCAATCATTGGATGACAGGGACTTTCTTTCTCCGACAGATTAGCTTCTACAAGCTCATTTAACAGGCTCTCCTAGTGACCAATGCCTTACAACTGATGCATAAGAGACTATTTGCATATATATTAGCATTACTATCCACTCCAGAGTCAAGCATGGATATGCATAAATGACTAAAAGATATTACTAGAAAAGTGAGTTCTACAAATGCTAGGGAGGATCGTGTAACTTGTGCACATGACACAACACTCAATGTGTTTTTCTATTTTCCCCTTTGTTCATATTTCACTGGCCTCACTAATTTGTTAAATTCATTTTAAAACATCAAACAAAAGAGGAAAGCCTTAACAATGATGAGCATATACACATATCACATACTTTAATTCTACTTCCGGTTTGTTGTGTCTTTCAACTTCTTGACAAGGAAAATTCTGCAACAAATGAAGAAAACAGAGAAATTCAAATGAAAAAATGAAAAAAAAATAATTATTCAATTGAAATCGGCAAAAGCATATATATATATTTTGACTAATTTTCAATTTTCTACAAAAAAAAATTGAGATACAAAAATAATGAAAATTAAATTAATTCACCTGCAGGCACATCGCAGCTTCAAGAGTGTTCCGAATGCAAGTTAAATATAATCGCGATGTGTTCGCCTACAGTTCGAAATTACAGATCAATAAAATACACGTACTTGTACATAAATGATTACACTGAATGCTTGTGAAATTTTGAAGAAAACTGACCATCAATTGAGCTTGCAAAGAGACGGGTAGATCTACGATCACTGGAGTGTTAGCAAATAATTTTGCATTAATTAATCAAACTTTGCCTGTTTTTCTGTCGTGGGGTTTAAGACTGCGCGCAGCAAGAATGCGCTGATCTGGGCAATCCGCGGGAATTTCAATAGAGGTCACCTAATTAACAGATTTGTTTTATTTTGGTCATTCAACTTTTATTTATTCAATTTGATCATTCGACTTTGGATAGAAGCAACTTGATTTTGCAAAGTTGTGAGTCTTTATCGTGAACTTACTGATCATGAGTTGGGCCAAAGTATATTTAGAAGTGGTAATTACATCCAATCAGAATTTTAAAGATGTAATTTCAAAAATCAGATATTAATTCAAATATTTAATATTATTAATACCAAAAAAATTCATCTCTCTCTCTCTCTCTCTCTCTCTCTCTCTCTCTCTCTCTCTCTCTCTCTCTCTCTCTCTCTCTCTCTCTCCATTGATGCGCCGATCTACTCATTAGAAAAATGTCATCGCCGTCGGTGCGACCGTTGCGATGACACCACCACTGCCGTTGCAAAGACGCTATTGAGGCCAATCACTCTGTAGCACCACATCTCGATCTGCGCAACGTCGGGGCTATGTGACCGGCAATGTCGAACCAATATTGTGGGTTGTGATTTGTAGTTTGTGGTGAACGCCGATGATTTTTGTAGTTTGTGGTTTCCGACGATGAGCGTCGCTGTTGTTGTTTTCTGGTTAGTTTGTGTTGGTGCGGGCGGATCTGTTGTGGTTTTTTTGGGGGTGTATTTGNATCTGCGCAACGTCGGGGCTATGTGACCGGCAATGTCGAACCAATATTGTGGGTTGTGATTTGTAGTTTGTGGTGAACGCCGATGATTTTTGTAGTTTGTGGTTTCCGACGATGAGCGTCGCTGTTGTTGTTTTCTGGTTAGTTTGTGTTGGTGCGGGCGGATCTGTTGTGGTTTTTTTGGGGGTGTATTTGCGCATCCGAGTGTTTTTTGGCTGGGGGTGATGGTGGTACATTATGGTGGTATGATGGTAGATCTAGCACTGTTGACGACGTTGGTGGTGGATCTAGCGGTTGCGGTGATTTTTGTTGGATTTAGTGGTGGTAGATCTAGCGGTGATAGTTTTGTAGTTGAAAGTGGTGGTGGTGGTTGGGCGTGGTGTTATATTGTGTGCGGTGCTATGTCCGGTGGTTGAGGTTGGGTGCGGGGGTGTGTAGTAGGTGGTGTGTGTGGTGTGGTAGTGACGGTGGTGTGTGCAGTGTGTAGTGGTTAGTGTGTGGTGGTGTTGTTTTGGCGGTGGTCACTAGTGGCATGTGCGGTGGTGTTGTTGGTGCGGTGTGGTGATGGTGGTGTTACAAAAATGGTGGCGGTGGAGGTGACGGGTGGTTGTGATGATTTTTGTTGGGAGTGTATTGGATCTAGTGATGGTGGCTTTGTTGTTGTTGGTGTTGTCGTGGCAGTGGCGACGGTGGGATAGTGTCTGTGACCAATTATTTGGTTGATTTGTGACCAATTATAAGTGGTAGATCGGGATGGGGGTGGGGTGTTTTGGTATATGTGACCAATTATTTTGTTCATTGTGGCTAACTATTAAAATGTGACCTTAAAATTTGATAATTTGCGACAAATAAATAATGTGTGACTTAAAAGTTTGTTAATATGTGACCGATAATTTGATAATTACTTGTGATTTGTGACCGATAAACAAATTGTGACTTATAAAATTTTGAATTGTGATCGTAAAATAATTTGTGACCTATAAAATTTTTTATTTGTAACCGTAAAATAATTTGTAACTTATAAAATTTCTAATTTGTGACGGTGAACAAATTGTAACATAAAATTTTTGAATCTGTAAAATAATTTACGACGTTTCAATTTTTTATTTGTGACCGATAAACAAATTGTGTCATATAAAAAAAATTGAATTGTGACCGTAAAATAATTTGAGACATGTTAAATTTGTGATTTGTGACCAATTATATAGAATTTGTGACCAAATTATATGGAATTGTGACATTAATCTATTTAATTAATAAAATATATGTTTAATTAATTAATTTAAAAAAATCTGAGAGTTGAAATTTTAAATTTTAAACCTTATCTTTTAAATTTGAAATGTGTAAAACTAAGCCTCTTACTTATGAAATTTTCTCTATCTAAAATACACCGCAAGAGTTGTTTAACAAAATATTTTAAGGTTTTTTGAAACATGATTATTATCACTGTTTATATTCTATTTATTTTTTAGTCATTTACCGTTCGATAAAAATTAACACATTTATTTGTAGATATGAGCTTTTCACTTGGCAATCAACAATAGCACGATCTTCTCGTCATAACTTACAAGCTTGAGTTGTTAACTCTCGAACTATCCAACAATCCGAGGCCCACCAATAATTGTTGGAGGTCGTCTCATCCATCAACTCGTAGGGTCTATATATGTTTTCTCATCAAAGCTAGCTCCCTTGACCATTGAATCAACCATAGTTCATGTCGTTCTACTCAATCCACATCAAAATGTTTCTAACTTTAGATCAATGCTTATTTATGCATTCACTAGGCAAGGCACCTGAAATATGAAAAAAAGTTCATTAAAATTACAATTATAATTAATGATATGAATAAAACTTAACTTGTTACGCAAAGATTTAAGTGTACAAATCGAACGAATGATAAAGTAACGAGAAAATTAAAGTCGTCGCATAGATTTTTTACCTAATTAATTACTGAAAGTCTGAAAGCAACTAAACTTGCATGTATTTGAAGAAATTGATTAAAGAAGGTTGAATAATAAAACTAAATGGAAACACGAATGACATAGTAAACAATCTTTTTTTGTGCAGATTAAAATAAGATTTTAAGTAAATTTTCATTAAAAAGTTGATAAAATGTGTAATAGAAAAGTTGTGCATCCCATAAAATATATGGTTAAAATTAATTGTTGATTTTGACTTAAGATTTTTAGTAAATTTTAATCTACATCAAACATGATCTAAATGTTCAGATAAATTAATTGTTGATTTTGGCTTGAAATTTTTAGTAAATTTTGATCTAAACCAAACACGATCTAAATGTTCAGATGAATAAACAACACAACATTTGATTTCACCATAATTGATCCCATTTAATTCCATTCAATTTTTATCATGTTATTGAAGATACTCATCCATTCTACCACCAAAAGTTCTTCTCCCAATAAATTCCCCCGTGTCTAAGATCTACATTTATTTTTTCCTTTTTCATGACTTGTAAAACCTTTGTACATAAACTACCACATATAGCAATAATGAAATGAAGCTTTTTTTTTGACGATTTCTTCTGCGTTGTCTCATTTCTGTTAAAAGTTATTAAAACAGTAATCAGAATACGGTTTCTCATCCCTGTGGTTCAGATATGCACATGAGATGTATGTATATGGAATCTCATACTCCAGAACAGAAGTTAAAGATTCCCCTAGTATAAATATGACAAATAAACAGCAACAATTTTAAGTGATTCAATTATTCCATAGAACTGCACATGCTTATTTGCATTCAAGATATGGTGAGTACTCAGGTGGGGATACTGAGGAAAGTTGCATGTACTGAAGAAGAAGATAATCTTCTGAGGAAATGCATTAACGAGTATGGAGAAGGGAAATGGCATCTGTTGACCTCAAAAAATGAATCCAACGTGGCCAACAGACGTGTCTTCAAGTCGCCTCCGCCCTGCACACTTGGCAAAAGCGTCAGTCACCCGAGGCCCTTCCCAGGGGGGTTGGGAGCGGCCACGAGCACTCCGACGGTCAAGTTAGTTTGGAATCCAACCGGGGAACA
>CAIGRF010275381.1:0-12698 GCA_903798235.1 Fraxinus ornus
ACCTCCCAACAAATATAACTGGGCGACCTTGGAGGTTGCCCAGTTATAAATTTTTCGCGAATTTTATTTTCAGCCCTTTTCTTCATTCTTTCTGTCATCTTGGTCCTCCACATCAAATTACTTCAATTTTAGTGCTTCGGTTTTTACTCAGATGCATATTAGTCCTCAAACTCTCTTCAATTGACCGATTTATCCTTTTTTTTCTTTTTCAATTGCTTAGAAACAGATTCAAAACTGAAAGAAGATAAAAATAACTTAAGTTAAATAAAATGTAATAATAAAACGACAAATTTTTTTAGTAATATAGCACCGAATAAGTGCACAAAAATGCACTTATCAGCTATTAGTATAGTTTTTTTTAACAAAGAAAATGGTGCTCTTTTGTGGAGATTTGGGATGTAAAAATTAATTTTAGAGCAAGTTGCTCGTTCCGACATAATTTGGTTCGAAAAGAAAAAATAGACTTGAAATGTTAAGGTGGAATTATAAATTTTCTCCAAAGTTCTGGTCGACAAGTTGCTTTGAGCAATTGATAAGTTATATTCAATAAAATTCTTCAAACTTCTCATAAGTTGAATTTTACTTCCGAACTCGTGAATTTCTTTAATTGCTATCTTTCAGTGCTTCACATCAGTTCCGCATCATCCTGTTAGTTTTCAATTGCTTCAAGTCAATTCCAATTAAGCTAAAAATCTTCATTTTTGCTCTAAATTGTCCCGACATAATTTGGTTCGAAAAGAAAAAATAGACTTGAAATGTTATGGTGGAATTTTAAAATGTTCTCCAAAAGTTATGGTTGACAAGTTGCTTTGAGCAATAATTGATAGGTTACATTCAAAAAAATTCTTCAAACGTCTCATAGGTTGAATTTTACTTCCAAACTTTGTGAATTTTTTTAATTGCTCTCTTTCAGTGCTTCACATCAGTCTTGCATCATCCGGTCAGTCTTCAATTGTTTCAAGTCAACTCCGATTAAGCTAAATATTTTCATTTTTGCTCTGTATACCTCAAATTATAGGTTTTACCTATGATGACATTATTTACAGTAAACTAAGTAGAAATTCACTCATTTTACAAATATATATCAAGTTTATAAGTCAGGATAATCGTTAAACACACTTATCAGTGCCCAAATTATTTTGAATGTTTCATAGCGTTCAATTTCCTCGTAAAATAAACTTCAAATTGAAAATGAAAATTATGGAATCAAATGATAATTCCTAGATGATAAAACAAATAACCTATTGAAGAATATAGCACCACAAAAGGAATTTTTTAAGACTAATATTTGAATCCATTTAGATCTTGTAAACAGAGAACACATCTAAGGCCAGATTGCACAGTTTTTTAAAACAATATTTGCATCCATTTAAAAATAAGAAAACGAGGATATTTTAAGAAATTTCATACTCGGATTTGTTGCAGCCATGAGAAAAACAAGGATATGTAACTTTTTGTTGGGGATGATTAAGGGGACAACATGTCAGGATAATTCTCACTCTCAAGTGTCAACTATTTTTGGGTTGAGATAGTTGAACTTACGCCTACGACAACCACTCTATAGATGTCTCTCTTCTTTACACATTTCACGATCTCTTTTTTGATCACGGGAGCTTCATGAATGAGGTAGTCTCTCATGACCTCATCTGCGATGCTTCTCGATTTAGAGGCTACTTTTGGTAGGCCTTAAGCCTCACGGGTGAGTTCAACCCCAATAACCTGCTGCCCGAGGTCTTTTGACCTCACGAAAAAGGTTGTCATCAAGGGCCTCTTTTGCGAGGTCTTTGTCCTTGCGAATGAGGTCCTCCCCGATGTCCCTTTTTGTAGTATATCTATAACTCGACTTATTAACAAGTTTTTTTTAGTGTTCATCTGACTATCTTTTAATTGGTCTTTCAAGGATGTTCGAAGATTCCTCCTCTCCTGTATATCCAGCAATATCTCCTTTTTCTCTTCCTTTCCCTCTAGCTCCTCTTGTTGAAGCACCTCCTTCTGAATCTGCATCACTCTCTTGAGGAGGATGTGAGTTTGTCTATAGTGACATTTAATAGGCAGTGAAAGATAATAATATCTCGTGAAGTTTTGATATTTTCATAGTGTTTTGTCTAATTCGGACAAGATAAGTAGTTTTGATCGAAAAATCACGAACTTGACTTGTTCACCTTTATTTATCTATTTATTTAATTTTTTTGGGCCTTTAATTTTATCTTTTGTTTCTTTTTCTATTTTTTTGGCCGTTGGGCAAGATTAGTATTGGTATCAAAATCAGATGTTACATCTTTCAACTATTCAAAAGTTACATTTTTTTTGCCGACGCTTGTATCAACATTTCCAATCCCTCTCCTAAACCCCCACAACCTACCACCCGAGCCGCCGCCGCCATCCGCCACCATGCAATCCTCCTTCTTACTGTCCCCGCCACCAATACCTCACACCATCCTCAAAACCCACTTCCCCCCATATGCACCCTACCTCAAAACTACCCCCGCCTTCACCATCCGTGCCTCCTCCTCCACCACCACCACCTCGCCTGCTGCACCACCAAACCAAAGCTCCACCGCCACCAAACTCAATAAATACAGCTCAAGAATCACTGAACCCAAGTCTCAAGGGGGGTCACAGGCCATTCTTTACGGTGTGGGTCTCTCCGATGATGACATGCAAAAGCCCCAAGTGGGCATTTCCTCAGTGTGGTATGAGGGGAATACTTGTAATATGCATTTATTGAAGCTTGCTGAGGCGGTTAGGGAAGGTGTTAGAGAGGCTGGAATGGTGGGATTCAGATTCAACACCATTGGTGTTAGTGATGCTATTTCAATGGGGACCAGAGGCATGTGCTATAGTTTGCAGTCAAGGGATTTGATTGCTGATAGCATTGAGACTGTCATGGCTGCTCAGTGGTATGATGGGAATATTTCCATCCCTGGTTGTGACAAAAATGTAATGCCCCTCTATCTTGCTCTGGCTAATTCATTTTACTTTTTTTTTTTTGTGTGTTTTTGTCATTCAGATTACAAATTGAGTCCTTTTTGGGGGAATGTTGAAGCATTGCTCATTTTATTAAAATATTGCATTTTTTATTGTAACAGTGTGAGCTTTTTAAATGTTTTGGGGGTGTATTTCTGCATCTGTATTTAATTGTTCATATAGATGTACATGACTATTAGTAACGAGCATTTGTGGCTTTTGATGGTCACATTCTTTGCCGTCTGGCTTTCAAAGAAAGAAAAAGCTCTTGTTCTGAATGTAGTGCATGGAACATTTAGTCACCAATAAATTTAGGTGATTTAATTGTAGGAAATGCAATGGGAAGAGTTAAACGGAAGAGTTTGATAGAGTTTTTTGGTGAGTTTGGCAACTGTGAAAAAAGGATTTTCAGGCTTAATTTGGACGTTATAACATGAGGACGAGTAATGTCCTTGCTGGTTGCTTCCCTTATGAATTTAAGTTTATACACGCAAGTATTCTTACCTGGAGACATGAAGGAGAAGGGGCTATCCATGGAAATTTTATGCATTGCTATTTCACATTAAATTGTTCAATTTGCCATATTCTGCAATTCTACATTTAACTAATGAAGGATCTTTGAAAGGAATGCACTCTTCTTTTCCTTTGAATAAGTGTATATATATATGTACACAATTCCTCTTTCAGTTGATGAAATACATCCTTTAGCATATTTGGTTTCTATTAGTCAATAGATATTCCCTTTCCTTCATTTCAATAAATTTCCTTGGTAAAGTTGTGTCATGGTGTTACTTCTGTTAAGGTCCTCAAATGTTGCAAATTACTTGTATAATTGCAGATGCCAGGCACCATTATGGCAATGGGACGACTTAATCGGCCGAGTATCATGGTTTACGGTGGAACTATTAAGGTTAGACCAGGGTTGCTCCGATTACCTCCACTCCTTTCATATCATATTTTTTAAGAAACAAGTTAGTACATGTCAGATACATCTTATGTTGTTATCCAAACATGTGTAGATGGGTAAAATTATTCTGAAAATTTCTGCACTTTAAATAAGTGAAATTCCACTAAGAACAAGAAATTTTGTGGGCTTGTCAGCGATCTGTGTGAAATTAGTTTTCTATCCAACACATGTTTAATCATTGTCAATTTGAATGATGGTCCTTTTCCTGAGGCTGATTCACCTTTTATACTATTTACAAATAGAAAAGAATTTGGAATTCTAGGATCCGGTGAAAATTATCTACATACCAACAGTGCTTTTGTAATTCATGTGTACAAAATTATGTTTATTCACATGGAATCATATATACATTCGATTTTTCCCCCCTGCAAACATCCATTTTCACTCAAATTGAGTAATAGTTTGAAACAGTTTCAGGCAATTTTATTGATTTTGACTGCATACAAGCATTTACATCATATACACACCTATTACTGGTGATTGTGTAGCAAAATTTTTTGAGACAGGCAATGCTATTTTTTCACAGCAACAGTGAATGGAAAATTTAGTGACAGAAGGATGTTAGTGAAGATATTTGTATGTGTCTTACAAGATTTTGCCTCTGAAGAGACTAGTACTGATTCTTTGTAATGTTGGTCTCATATGCAGCCTGGTCATTTTGGAGGTCACACATATGACATTATATCTGCCTTCCAGGTATGTCCATGGATGAGAATATTGTTTACCAATAATTTTGCTCATCGCTTGCAATCATTTACTGGTGTTTGGAAGTACATTCAACACTCTAATCATCAATATGTTGTATTATAATTTATAAAGTTCTTGAGGAACCAACTTCCTTCAAGTTTCAACATACCAAGACTGACAAATCTAGTTCTTCTACAATCAATGGTGGAGCTAGACATTTTCCATTGTGTGGTCAAGTAAGTTGTAATTTTTTTTTTTTGTAAACAACATAGGTGTGGGTTGAGGCTTGAGAGGTGAGAAAAGAGGTGGCTAAACATTTCTGGTTGCCATCGGCATTGGTGAGTTGAGCAGTGGCAAACTAGAATTTGATAGAATTGATAAATTCTAGATTAAGAATGAGAAATTAACCAGTGATTTCAAATTTGGGCCTTTAAGGAATAGTTTGTGCTCAGTTAAAAAGAGGTGAGAAATAAAAATTTAATTTTGGAGAAAAGTAAGACATAACAAAGAAATTCCTAAATTTTGTGGGGTCCAAGACACCATGTGGCTCCGCTACTGTCTACAATCAATATAATTGAAAAGCATCTTTTATATTAGTAGTGGTAACTTAGTATACCTATAATTTAGTGTATTATATCGGGGTTTGTATTATAATATATTATGTGACTTGGAGACTGTCATATCTTGGATTTTATAGAATGTCCTAAAATAGAATACTTTGTGTGAAATTTCTTAGCGTCATTTGAGAAACTCTGAGCATTGAAATGTTCATTGACTCAAAAATGAAGAATTTGTTCATGAAAAGTTATAATATGCAGAAATTCTTGAACTTGGATGTTTATTTATTTTGTGGTATTTGTTTCTGTTTTCTGCTGTCAGAGTTGCTCTTGTTATCCCTTTTGGTAGGTTACTAGCTTCAATGGTCATGGAAACTAATTATTGGAATTTTGTACATGTAGGTTTATGGAGAGTATTTGAGTGGTTCAATCAATGACGAAGAAAGAATGAATGTAGTTCGTAACTCGTGCCCTGGAGCTGGGGCATGTGGTGGAATGTATACTGCAAATACTATGGCTTCTGCCATTGAGACAATGGGAATGTCTCTTCCTTACAGGTAGAATCATACGATTACATAGTTGTTGAACCAGTTGATTGATCTCTGACATTGATAACTGAAATCATCTCTAATTTTTTGTTACCAAAAAGTTCTTCTACGCCTGCTGAAGACCCTTTGAAACTGGATGAGTGCCGTCTAGCTGGGAAGCATCTGCTAGATTTAATTAAGATGGACTTGAAACCTCGAGACATTATCACTCCAAAATCCCTACGCAATGCGATGGTTATGGTCATGGCACTTGGTGGTTCTACCAATGCTGTTTTACATTTAATTGCTATTGCAAGGTCAGTTATATGTTGTTCAGGATTCTCACTATAACAATGATTGTATAAGTGGCTCAGAGAGAATTTTGGCAGGTCTGTTGGTTTGCAGTTAATGCTTGATGATTTCCAAAAGGTCAGCGATAAGGTTCCATTCCTTGCAGATCTGAAGCCTAGTGGCAAATATGTAATGGAGGACTTACACAAGGTATCCCCAGGTGTTTGTTTTCTCTACTATCATAGTTCCATATAAATTTGCGAGTCATCATTCACCATATATTTTGCTCAATTTTTTTAAATGTTCATATTATAGATTGGAGGTACTCCTGCAATCATTAGGCATTTATTGGAGCTTGGGTTTTTAGATGGAGATTGTATTACAGGCAAGTACCCTGAAATTTTTTCCAAGAATGCGAATTTTATATATCCTTGCCTGAAGGCTAGCTCTAATACTTACCTTTTTTTGTAGTTACGGGACAGACTTTGGCCGAGAATGCCAAACTATATCCATCTTTTCCTGAAGGTCAGGTAGGCTTGCTCTGCCTAGCCAATCTCACTGCGTTGGTGTAAAAGAAGTTTAATTTTACTTGCTAATGTATGCATTTGAGGCAAGAGTAAATGCTGTCATTTGTCTTTTATTTCCAGCAAATAATAAGACCATTGACGAACCCCATCAAGGAAACTGGCCACATTCAGATCTTATATGGAAATCTTGCACCAGAGGGTTCCGTGGCAAAGATCACGGGGAAAGAAGGGTTATATTTCTCTGGTGATGTGTTTCACTTGTAGTTCAGATAATTCCGTCTTTAAACTTATCAGCAATGTTTAGTGGATAATGATTGTGAAAATTTTATTTAATAGGTCCCGCACTTGTCTTTGAAGGAGAAGAATCTATGATTGCAGCTATCTCAGAAAATCCTCAGAGTTTTAAGGTGAGACTAATCACCTCCTTTTCTCCATCTGTAATTTTGTATTGGCTGCACCGATACGTGGTAATGATGATAATGTGAAATGGAAATCAGATCAGTCTCTGTCATATAATGAGTATCCCACTATACCCAGTAAATTTAAATCATGCATTCTTCCCTTAATTATTCCAAGGATTAGTTTCTGATATGGAAAACGTTTACTTCTGAGTTCTGATGAATAAGTTTTCTCATTTGAGATTAGAAAAATTGTGTGTTAGCAATTATCATTATGAACTTAGTGGACTTCCTTTCTTTGGAGGCTTGTCTACTTGGCCTTCCATATTTAGTAATGTAACACTTGATTTCCTCTTCGTCTTTACTTTTATGGAGAACTTAGTTGCACTTGTTCCATGCCTAAGTTTTCTGTCCTGCACTTTCAACTCAAAGGTGAAAGGCTAATGATGTCAAATTTGGAGTTTATGATTATTCACAATATCAATATTTCCTCCCCTTTTATGAATTTTTGCCTCGCAAAAGGGATAGGAAAATCCCTTACCTAGTTTCCCCTCCCCTCTCCTCTCCTAGTGACGTAGGAGCGTATATTTGACAACGAACAATTAAAAATCAGAAGAGAAAGAGGTGCAAATAAGAGAGAAATTGAAGGCAAAGAAAATCAATTTTAATTCATGTAATTAAGGGTTAACTATTACACTGAATAATCTCTTTATTTATAGAGCAAGAAACTAAAATCAAAAGAATTTCTACTAGTCTAGAATTTCAAAATACTAAATCATTTAATCTAACTTGAATCAAACTCAAACTCTAATTTAACTTCACATCTAAAAATCTATCTTTATTCTTATATATATCTCTATCTTGATCTCCAGCACCTAGCTTGTTATTTCTTTTTTATGTTATTTTTAACATAGTTTAGAAGTTTTGTATACTTTGAGTCCAGGCGCCTATGATCCACCGATAAGGACACGTGTGTTCGACGCTCGATTTATTTAAAAAAAGTACAGACACGACACGTTAATTAAATTCTTAAAAAATCTTCATTTATATAGTATAAATTTAGTTTTATACTTGTTATTAATTTTTTCTTGTTGAAATCTTTTAAACATACGTACATATTTTTTACTTACTAATAACTTTGAATTAACAATATATAATATTTCTAATATAAAAAGAAAAATGATTACGGTTGAGTGTTCGAGAAGTGTTGGTATCGACTCGTGTCCGACACAGACACGCTACCCTAATTGAAGTGTCTGTGCTACATAGGCTAGCGCGCCTGAGATTTGGAAAATGTGAAATTTGTGCAAATTAGGGAGAATAATTTCTGGATGGATTTACTGCTACTCAGGAAATGATATTGCAAAACATGTTATGTCTGCTTATTAAAAGGACAAAAAGATCAATGCTCTCTCTCACTTTCTTTCTCGAGTATAAAACCCTCTTTATGTTTAATATTCTAGTTGGCTGTATAATCTGAGAAGCGAGGTTTCCTTTTATTGGTTCTGTGTTTCACAATACCAAATTCTACGTTGAGCTTACGTTTTGAATAGATTTTTTTTTTATTTTTTTGTTGAATTTAATTAGAATCAGTATGAATGTTCTTTTGACTTAACATTTGTCATGTTTTAGGGAAAAGTTGTCGTTATTAGAGGGGAGGGGCCCAAAGGGGGACCAGGCATGCCTGAAATGCTGACCCCAACCAGTGCAATAATGGGGGCAGGTCTTGGAAAGGTATGTAATGTTCTAAATAGGTTCTTAGTTGTAATATTTCTTTTGTTTCTTCTTTTTATCCAATAATCTTTTCTGTCTGTATGTGGTGTGTGATGTTTCTAGATAAATGCTGTATATTACGATATTCTCTCTTGCAAAGGCTTTCCAATTTATGTTTCATTGGTTTAAGTCGGCATCTCTTTGCCAAAAACAATTTATTGGCATGCAGGAGGTTGCTTTGCTGACTGATGGACGATTTTCTGGAGGCTCACACGGATATGTCGTAGGCCACATATGCCCTGAGGCACAGGTTGGTTGACCTCTATATGATCATACAACTTTTGTCACTTTTATAATTGTCCATGTATCTCCAGATTGTTGTGTGTATCTTCTGATGAGATTTTGGTGTATCACCATAGTGAATGAATCAAATGCTTTCTCCAATAAAATTGGATATGAAATGCTGGGGTTTATTTGGAGGCATCTAGGAAGCGCTGACACTATACTGAGCACTGACAAGATATTGGCATGCAGACACAACTTTTCAAATAAGTACTGACACGATGCATCTCGGACACGTTGATATTCTATTTTTTATTTTTGTAAAAAAAATTCTTGTTAACTCCAGTGTTTCTAGAATGTATAGACGTGTCAGGCAATATATTTATCGGTGTGTGGTAGTGTGTCGCAACATGTTGAGCTATACAAAACCAAAAAAAAAAAACAATTTGGAGAATCTACGTGGCATTTCGGACGTGTTAGAGATGTATCCTTTGTACGTCAACAAAATGTTGCCGAGTTGTCAAAATTGTACAAAACCCAAAAAAATAAAAATAAAAATAAAAGGATCCACCAACTAGGATACACCATCTGACTTCAAAAAGTGTCTGTCCGATACCACTCGCCGACACTGGTAGGATGTCAGTTTTATCCTAGTGAGGCGTTTATGCTATAAGTTGATTTTATTAATGGGCAAATTACCATATTCAAATAATCTCATCCAAGGCTATTTGGTTGAATATGATCAAATTCATAGATCATATGTAAATGATGCCGAGATGTGAAATTTTCCTCGCTTGGGAGATTTCAATATGATCAAAGATCTTTGACCAAATAGTGCATTTAATCTTTGGAATTGTCTATATTGCCGACTTAACTGACTTGGGCAGCCAAAAATTACTGCTTGTCCAATTTCCTGGTGACTGGCTAGTGTCTTGCTTGTGTTGTAACGGGTTTATTGGTTGGTTATTCTCTTTTCGGGTTCAGCTTTTGTATTGGCAGTAAATGATCTGGGATTCCTTCTTGTTATTTGTGTGAAAAATATTTTCCTGGGGTACGCTCCAATTATGTACGCTTTGGCTATCTAATGAAGTATTGTGTTCACTCTAAAATGAATTACAAATTTCAGGAAGGTGGTCCAATTGGTCTTATCGAAAATGGAGACATAATCACCATAGATATTGAGAAGAGAAGAATGGATGTGCGTTTAACAGACGAGGAATTAAATGAACGCAGAAAGAAATGGACTGCCCCTCCTTACAAGGCTGAACGAGGTGTTCTTTACAAGGTATGCGGAATGTTCATTACAATATACATTTTTCCGAAGTTTGCGTCATGCAATTGAACATAGCGGGTTTTTCTTTATTTTCAGTACATCAAGAGCGTGCAAGCAGCTTCAATGGGATGTGTTACCGATGAATAGTAGAGATGGGTGGGTATGAAGGCATGGAGAACCAACTGTAGTTTGTCTTTCCATTGCCTGCGACTTGGGGCATATTTCTTGCGGCTGATTAGAGTATCGGAGTTTATGCTCGATTTTCCATTACGATTAAATTCAGTATATCTTTTTCTTTAAGGATTCGTAGTCACAAATTGTTTTCACATTTCTAATCTTTTCCCATCCTTCATTTGGGTATTGATTGAATTGTATGGGAATTTGTTTGAATATTGTGTGTTAAAATAGATTTTTCTAAGCATATTGCAGCAACGGTATCAAATATTTCAAAATATTGCAACTGAAGTCCAAATGAATGGTTTGTGTTAGTTTGACCTTAGTTGACCAAATAATTGACTTTGACAATAATTTTGACTGATTTTAAAAGGTTAAAACGGTGATTTTACAATTTTTATAACAAAATAACCAAAATCAAATAATTAAAATTAAAAATTCATTTCTCCTTTTTCTCCATCCACCCCATTCGCATCCCAAATTTGCAAATATGCGGAAATCAAGCTCTTCGAATCCTCGAATCCATGGCGTTTGAGCCATATGACTTGTGCAAGAAATCCTTAATAAACCTCTTCAAATTCTCAAATCCATGACATCAGAAACATGCATCTGCACTTTCATTAGCTCTCCCATAGTCATTGGCTTCTTTATTTTCCCTCTCGAACCGTTACTTCTTGGGCTCCCACCTACAGATACTTGCTTCGAGCTAGATCTCAGTCCCAATACATTTTTCATCTTTGATGCTGCTGTCGAAGTCAATGACCTCTGCAATGATAGACACAAATTGTTGACCTATGATTAGCTCTACTTGTTTTGATTATAACAAAATACGTTTACGTTTCTAAAATATCTAGTTTCTTGAGTTTTTCATGTATAAATCTTCCTAAACACTCAAAGCATAAATCGTCATCCGTTGAAGAACAAGTAATTAAAAGAGAATCGAAGAGAACAAGAATCTTGAAGATTAGAATTGAGAATATGCTTATCGAAACTTATGTAAAGGTATACTCATCAATTTTGGCAAATGCATAAAGCTCAAACAATTTCTCATTATTCATAACTTGCATAAGAAATAGTTTGACATGAAAATAATCTTTGAAAATCGAACATATTTATGAAGAAATTTTCTTTAAAGGTCACACATTTCGATCGACCGAAATGTGGACCGGTTGACCGAAGTATGGTTCGGTCGACCAGTTTGATCGACCGAAGTATCAACCGAAACTCCAACGGTTTGATTTTTGCAACGGCTATATCACACTTTCGGTCGATCGAACTTACTCAATTGAAAGTGACTGATTGTGTCTTCTTTGCTCTATAAATATTCATCTCTTCTTGCATTCAATTCTAACAACTTATAAAAGATATTTAAAAGAGCTTATTTATTAAAAATCATTGAGTTTACTTAATTCTACATTCTACTTCATTTATTACAAAGAGTATCTAGATCGATCAAACCTATTTCGTCTAATTTATCAAGAACTCTATTTTGCAAAGAATTTATCACAATCTCATCTAATCTTCATTCTTGGTAGAAGTTTTCTTTGCCAACAATTTGATTTAAGTGTAAATCTCTCTTCATACTTAACTTACATTATTTGTTAAGAGAGATCATTGGTTTAAAAACTTTAATACAAAAGTACAAACTATTTCATTATCAATTATTTATCAAAGTTTTCATATAAACACTTGAGCTTTATCATTTTCTATCTATTGAAGTGTTATCCTAACTCTCTATATACTTAACTTGATTATATTATTTGTTAAGAGAGTTATTTCATATGTAAAACTATCATTTATACTTTGGTGGTTTCCAGAGCCTTGTAAAAACTCGATTGTTGTTAAAGATATGTGCTCTTTGTTATAAGTCACCTAAGGATAGGTGCTCCTTGTTGTAAAGTCACATAAGGATAAGTGCTCCTTATTATAAATCACTTAAGGATCGGTATTCCTTGTTTGTAAGTTTCATTATAGTGCATTTGACTTTGCTCGTGACGGAGAGTTTGGTAACGGTGACGTAGAACACATTGTGTATCGAACCTCAATAAATTGGTTTGTTATCTTTACATTATTACACATTACTTTACATTGTCATTTATATTGTGCTATATCCATACTTAAATTAAGTTATCGAACTTGCATATTTAATTCTAGTAGTATACTTTGTAATTATATCTTGTGTATTGAATTGTTTTGAGACTAAGTGTCGAAAAAGTTTCAAAAACCAATTCACCCATCTTGGTTAGTTATTCTTGGGTCATCACAAATTATTCGAATTATTACCATTAATCATCGAGGAATTACCATCGTTGCTAGTAATACTGTTATTATTGAT
>CAIGRF010275426.1:4985-15750 GCA_903798235.1 Fraxinus ornus
GTATTTTCTTTCATTTATCTTATTTGCATATAATTAGTTATGTGGTGTATATATTTTTATTTAAAATTACTCATTCACAGAAGTGTTTTGCATCTAATTGGATTGAAAAATTAACTAGCATATGTTTCTCATATTAGAATTGTTTATCACTTAATATAAATTTGTACATCTCACCGTGCATCGCACGGGTGAAAGAATAGTTTTCATAAAAAAAAAAAATTTGGTTCCTTATTCAGTATCCACCGTTCTGCTTCAAAAATTTCGATTTGGTCGGTTTTTTATTTTGATTTTATTTTTTCTTTTGGAACGGGATAACCTTCTTCGTAGTTTGGTCCCTATTCGAGAGGTAAAATTTTCTGGTTCAAAAACATTTTCGATTTGGTCGGTTTTTTATTTTGATTTTGATTTTGATTTTTTTCTTCTGGAACGGGATAACCTTATTTGTAGTTTGGTCCCTATTCAGGAGGTAAAATTCTTGTTAAAATGACAACCCCTAGTCACTATCCAACTTGCCACGAAGTTTCCCAAAGAGAAGTGCTATGTGTACAGCACTTTTCTCTTTCCCAAAACCATCTGCGAGTCCTTGGCATGGTGTGGGAACATGTAGGATTTGGTCAAACAATCAATCAGTTCACTCGATATCACCTAGGTATCTACTCTTGTACGATTTATTTGAAAAATTAAATGATGTGATTGGTTATAGTAAGCTGCTTGTTGCAAAGTCGTGACCTCCATGACCAACCACCTCTAATTACGAAGTTATTCTACTCATTTTTAATTACATTATTCAATAAAATAATATTTTTTATCACATCAATAATTTTTTCTTTATTTTCAACCACATATTTCTTATCACATTAACAGTAAAAATGTATTCCTACTCCCAAAATGTGCACCAAACAAGCCCTTACTTAAAAATCTTTACAATTTCTTTCTCACATACAGTTAAATACAATTTCATTGACAGCTTTGCTACAAGTACAGGATTTCAAAAATACTGTACTTACCAAGACCACACAATAGGGGGTGGGTGGGGGGAGTTTTGGCAATATTTTATGGCCCCATGTGAGATAAAATTCAAATTCCTGGCTAAATTCTGTGATTTTTGTTCTGCACTTGGAGGTTTTTTCTTTCGTTGAAACTTTTGGCATATTTTCGAATATTTCATTCTCGTTTCGTTTATTGACCCCGTTGTATAAGCAATTAATAAATACTATACATTGATGTGGTTGTAGTGTTTGCAATTTTGATTGACTAGTTGGTAGAGGCAGCAGGATGGCGATAATGATTTGTTGTGGTGGTGGTGCGTTTGGTAGCATGTCATGGTGGTGTGGTCAATGTAAAATTAAATGTTACAAAGGAGTGGTATTGGCAGTGGTTATGTAATGAATATTAAAAGTGGTTGTTCTAAAGACGATGGTGATGTAACAATGAATGTTACAAATAATAGTGGTGTGTGACACACCTTATTGCAAGTAATGATGATGATTGTGATGAAAATCGTTCGGTGAAAATGAAATGTGTAACATATTTTTGCAAAACATAATACATTGGGTTACAAAAATTACTACAAAAATAATATTATGTTCCGAATAAAAAGATGAAATGTAACTATGAAATTAGTAATTTTTTAATGGTATTTGTGAATTGTTGCCTAGTTAAAAATAGATAGTGAAAAAAATGTATAAATAAAAAGTTGCTTGAATATTTATAAATATTAGCCAAATAGAGGCATAGTGTTAACTTTATGCTTGCACTTTTACGCGTTTTGTTTCAAACGATGAAAGTGTAATTTTATTGATTGATTTATTAAGGAAAATGATAATAATATTGTCACCACAATTTTTATTTCTTACACCATATTTTAATTACAGTTAAACTCATCAATCTTTATTAAAAGTCTGATGATAAGAATGACATGAAATATCATTAGAGATATAAGTGCTATAATGAATAAAGATTAAAACTTTAAGTGTAACTAAAATTTGGTGAAAGAAATAAAAATTGTGGAGTGAATATAATTATCCTAATGAAAATATAAAGCATCAATTAATGTTTTCTAAAAAATTTTGAATTGAAAATAAAACATTGCTTGGTAACCAAAGAAGCTTCTAAGTTGACCAAATAATGAGGTAAACCAATTCATAATCCTACCACTGTCACTCCACGGGAAATACTATGATGTACCCTAAAAATCGCGGAGCCCTGAGGGGACGGTCAAACTGAACGTACATCAGCATTATTCGTCACTCCAATCCGCCAACTTGAATTTCCATCAATTTTCGGTGCAGGTCATTATCATTGTTTTTAAACATGCTCATTTTCAAGTTTCAAGTTTCAACCCACTTACTGAAATATTATGTAAAGTTAGGGTGTTTGTGGGGCCATTAAATTCTCAATTTTTTAAAATATATTTTTTCTCTTTTATTTTTAACCACACACTTTTTAAAAAAATAAATTTTTTTTTAATAACCGTGGATGTTCGGACCAGTTTACGCACATCTCGACTAATTTCACGAGGCTCTGAAGTTTACAACCGATACTCACCTCAGTGGCCCTGAGGGGATTCGAACTGGTGACCATTGGGGAGCAAACCCAAGGCCTGGTCAATTGAACTACCCCTCAGAACTTTTTTAATAAAATAATATTACACGCAAATCCAAAATTTTTTCTTATATTTTAACCACGCATTCTTCATCAATCCACCCTTGAAAATGCATTTTTCCAATTTAATGGGGCTCAAACAAGTCCTGAGAATTGTGAAACAGAAGCTTAATCGTAGTGCCCTTCTCCTATAAAAAGGTTCTCACATTCAAGGAATTTATGTACCTCTTTATTCTTCACTAGTTTTATATTCACATTTCAATGGCATCGGATTCCAAGGAGATTGCTATCGATTTCTCGCCATTTTTTCGCCTGTACAATGATGCCCAAATTGACAGATTACTTCCTAATCAACTCGTTTCACCCTCCGATGACCCCAAATCAACTGTCCGATCCAAAGATGTTGTAATTGTAACTGAGTCCGGCGTTTCTGCGCGGATTTTCAGACCAAAAGTTATAGATCCGCCACAGAAAATCCCCCTTCTGGTGTATATTCACGGCGGTGCGTTCGTTCTCGGATCGCCCGCAAATCCGCCCTTTCATAATTTTGTAAGCTCTCTTGTCGAGAAAGCAAACGTAATAGCAATGTCAGTTGATTATAGACTAGCCCCTGAAAACCCTCTTCCAATTGCATTTGATGATTCATGGGAAGCATTTCGATGGGTGATATCACATGTCAATGGCAAAGGACCCGATCAATGGATAAACGAATATGCCGATTTTGGCCGGGTTTTCTTGGGTGGAGAGAGTGCCGGAGCCAACATTGCGAACGATGTAGCAATCCGAGCTGGGGAAAATAAACTTCAAGGAGTTGAAATTGTTGGGCTTTTTTTGGTTCATCCATTTTTCGGTGGCAAAGAAGAAGATAAACTGTACAAAATTTTGTGTCCTGCCAGTAGTGGTTGTGATAATGATCCAAGGTTGAATCCGGCGGTGGATCCACGGGTGCGGACCATGGCGGCGCGTAGAGTTCTGTTCTGTTTAGCAGAGAAAGATTTCTTGAGAGATAGAGGGAGGGCTTATTATGAGGGGTTGAAGAAGAGTGGGTGGGATGGAGAAGTGGAGATTATTGAGACAGAAGGAGAAGGCCATGCGTTTCATCTGTTTCATCCAAATTCTGAGAAGGCTTTATATTTGATGAATCAGTTGGCTGCATTCTTGAATCATAAAAAATAAAGTCATAGTAATATAAAAGTAGCTTATAAGCTACTTTTTCATTAAAGTAATTAATTTACTGTAATATTTATGATTTGCACAAGAATAAAATGGGTCTGAGGTTTTTGAAATGTGATGAGTATAATCGATGTTCCATCATTACGATAATAAATGTCATTACTCTTTCTTGTTTCAAGCTTGATTTGTAGAACTTACTTAGAGCTTGTTTGGGTGAATTTTTTTTCGATAATAAATGGCATTAATCTAGTGGTAGCAAAAAGGCTCGGCGGCTCGGGCTCGGCCCGTAAAAAGACCGAGTTGGGCCCGGCTCGGGCTCGATCTAACCGAGCCACGGCTCGGGCCGAGCCCCATTNAAAAGCTCAAGCTAGACCCGAACTTTTTTTATTTAATTTATAACATGTAAAAATGGTAAAAATTTTAAGTTTTTTAAGTAAAAAATGTAGATTTGACATAAAAATAAAAATAAAACGCTAGCCGGCTCGGTTCGGGCTCGGCCCGCTAAGGCTCGGGCAGAAAGCTCAGGCCGAGCCTCAATTTTTTTGGCCGGGCTCGGCTCGGGCCAAAAAAAGCTCAGGCTCGGCTCGAGCTTTTTTTTTTCCGGCTCGGCTCGACTCGGCTCGTTGACACCACTACATTAATCGCTGGTGATGGTCCAATGTGGGGGTAATGCTTGTGCTTATGCAATTCGGTACAAATTTAACCTTTTGTTCAAGTCTCATTTTTTTTATTACACATTTTTTCAGTAAAATTACTTCAAGTCAACTTTCTCTATAAATTCTATAGTCAAACAAAATACCTACAGAAAATTATCATCACAACATGCCCAAAAGTTAAATTTTTTTATTTTTTTTTTTAATTTTAGAAACGATTTTTTGATTTTTCAAAAGAGTAATGCTACACTTACACACTTGGTTCACATTCATTTTCACATCCCTCTCATATAGGCATAATTTAGACATCAAGACGAGACTTTAGGGCAGTTGGACATGACTATGTGAGAGGAACGTGAAACTAAATGTACACATGACTATGTGAGAGGAACGTGAAACTAAATGTACAACAAAATATTTTTGTTTTAAAAGTAATGTCCAACTGCCCTAAAGTCTCGTCTTGATGCCTATATTATGATGGAAGGAAAGTTTTAGTTGGCAGGAAGGTATAAAAGTACAACTCATTTATGAAGGTTAGGCTAGGCTGGGCTGAATCAAGTTCCCACTCCGCCCATCACCATTTATGGAGGAAATTTTAATTTCATTGAAATTGTAGGTAAGAATATCTGCTATCACTGAATTAGTTCAAAACGTCAGGTCGTTCGATATTGACATTGATTTACACATAGATGTCTTTTAGGAAAATAAGAATTAATCTACTTGTACAAAAAATTTGACAAAATCGACACTTGGCGCCCCCCTATTGCAGGGTTCGTTTTTCTAGTTGGAAAAGTAATTGGTCGCTACTGAATTTGATTCTCTTATTCTGTCATGCATGCTTTCTTATCGAGTTCTCCTTCTCCATTCATTTTGGTCCAACATTTGCAATCAATGCTTGACAAACTCGATGTCATGGTAATTTTTGTATACGCAATCATCGAACTTTCATTCAAGTGTTCTTTCAATTGATAGCAATTAGAAAGAATAATAATATTTAACTCCACTGGAATTACAATCACAATCTAGACGGCGTTAATGTAGCATTAAATGTTAGATAAAATTAAACACGTCATTTAATTTTACCTTTCATTTAATTTATCGCTAGCGTCACTTAAACTAAGATAGTAACCCAGTAGGACTACAAAACATCACTAAATTAGAAAACTTCATTTTAAGAGCAATAAACAATTATATTTGTGAAAAGTATGAAACAAAATGAAACTTGGTGAGTAACCAACTTACACTACAAATGCAATTATGTCATTAGACTTCAATTTAGACTCATAGGGCATATGATTATTAATCCCTTGTTTGTTTACCATTATTTAATTTTTTTTTCCTCAAACTCATTTTTAAACTCACATTCTCACAATAAAATTGCACGTAAATCTAAATTTTTTTCTACATTTTATTTTTAACTACTTATTCTCCAAAAATTCACCATTTCAAAACTTATTTTCCTACCTTAATGATTGACAAACATGTGTTAAGATAAAAATTACTAGTTTTATCAGTTATAGTAGCCAATTATGGCTGTAAATGGATAAGATATGAACCAAATATGTCAATATCCGATTCAATAAATAGTTATTCGATCTGATAATTCAACAGATATTTAATTTGTTAAATCCATATTTGATTTGCTATGTTATCGGATATCCGATCAGATAATTCAATCTGAAATTAAAGAAATTAGGAAAATAAAATCAATGTTGAAATTAACACCCCCCCCCCCCAAATTTTACAATTTTTAAATTAGTTTAATAGTTATAAATTTTTCAACTTTTAATCAATTGGATTGAAAGACACAAAAAGTTGCTTATCCATTTATTGACTCGTTTATTTACAGATGACATCTCCAAACATTTTGTCATAAACTTTCGAAGTGGGATAACAATCCCTTTGGTTTGACCATGGTATATTGTACATTTAGTTTGATTGTAGAGTTTTGCATATTCGTTTGACTATAGTGTATTGTATAAAAATTTAAAATAATATTAAAATAAGAAAATTCATTTTTTACATCTAAGCTTTATCTTGACTTATATAGCTCAAAACCTCCACGCCTTACCACGTATTGCGCTTTTTAGAGCATTGTATAGTGTGAATTGACTTTCTTATTATTTTTTGAATTCGATGAATTTTTATTTATTTATTTTAATGACAAATAACATGCCATAAGAATATTTAACTGATTCAACTAGAATTGGACAGATTCATATTCATATTCGATCCATTTAATTAACGAATTATCGAATTCGAATCTTGATCAAATTATCAAATTGAAATCTTAAATTCATCTTCCATTAATTTTATCAGATTTGAACAAAAATTCAATCAATTGAGAGCTCTCTAGATAACCATTATCAAATTTGAATAATTCTCCATGTACATAATTCATGTACATAATGGATTACATAGGTCCATGTGGAAGAAATATGGCCGTAGATGTGAAGTGTGGAAAAGTCAAATATTGTAGACTGTCGATGGATGTGATTTATGTAGCCTCCTCGTGTCAAATGCCGGGGCACCGAACTACCACATTCAATCAATATCCATTTTCAGTATAAAATCTCCTCGTCAACGTATCAATCAAATCACAATCGTTTACTTTATGGATCCTAACATAACCGACCTACTTCACGATTTTCCACCATTCTTCCGAGTCCACAAAAATGGCAAAATCGAAAGGTACTTAGAATCCGATTTTGTGCCGCCGTCGCACGATCCAACCACCGATGTACAATCCAAAGACGTTGTAATTTCGCCGGAAAAACCCGTTTCAGCGCGGCTGTACGTCCCCAAAAGTGTAACTCCCAATCAAAAGCTGCCACTCCTTATCTACATCCACGGCGGCGCTTTTTCAATCGAATCGGCGTTTTCTTCCCTATACCATAACTATCTCAATGGTCTAGTAGCCGAAACTAAGGCTATTGCAGTGTCTATTGAATATAGATTAGCGCCGGAACATCCTGTTCCGGCGTGTTATGACGATTGTTGGGAGGCAATTAAGTGGGTAGAATTGCATGCTGGTGGAAAAGGTCAGGATCCATGGTTGAATGAATTCGCGGATCTTGACCGGGTTTTCCTCGCCGGCGACAGCGCTGGAGCCAATTTATCTCATAACATGGCAGTACGAGCCAGTATCCACGAATCCAGATCTGCTATCAAAATTGTCGGTATAGTTTTGGTTCATCCATTCTTTGGGAACCACGAACCTAACAAGCTTTGGAATTTCATTTGCCCGGAAACGACAGGGTTGAATGACCCGAGACTGAATCCGGCTGCGGATTCAGATATATTATCGAGATTAGGGTGCAAAAGTGTGTTGGTTTGCGTTGCAGGGAATGATTGGTTGAAGGCAAGGGGCCAGACTTACTACGCCGCAGTGAAGAACAGCAATTGGAAGGGTGAAATTGAAATTTTAGTGACTGAAGGAGAAGGTCATGTTTTTCATTTGTTTAAGCCGACTTCTGAAAATGCTGTTTTCTTGTTGAAGAAAATTGTTGGCTTCATGAATAAGGACGTGCTTCCCTCTGTTCTTTAGGCTATGGCGATGCATGTTGAAGCATGTTTATGTTTGTTGCTCAGTATTACTGTATTAGACTGTGCGAACAAGAAAACAAATCGCAGTTTAATTATTTCTTCTTTGAAGTCAGCTATAAGAGAATAATTGAGAAGATGGTATTACGATCAACATTTGTTTGTTAAGGGGCTCACGACTAATAAAAAAATTGTGAACCTTTATTGTAAAGGGGGTTGTACATCGGGTACACATAACAAAACTCTCATAAAAATGGTATGTGTACATTATAGTACACATAGAGATGTCCATAATGACCACGTGTGCCTCCTATTGGAGGGGTGCTGGTCAATAGATTTAAACTCCAACAGTCTGTCTACCTTTTCTTCACTAATCTTGGGAGAAGTTTGACCAGTTAAGATGATTTTAAGGCAAACTTTTATGAGTAATGTTATTTGTACCTATTAATAGAATGATAACATGAAAGATAGAGATAGATAGAAAAAAGAAAGTCTTTTATATATCTAAGTGTAGTTGGCATCCAACATTGAAGTTCCGTTCGGACGAACGTTGATCGATCAACGTGGACAATCAACGATCGTAAAAGTAATGTCGTTTATTAATATTTAAAACTTAATATATATTATTATGTTAACAAAAATATTAAACTCAACAAGTGTCATAATGGTAAGGATTCCAATATCTTTAAGGATAGTCTCGAGTTCGACTCCCCTTCCCTATTGCCATTAATTTTGGTAAAAAATGTAAAATGGTAAAAATTAGAGAAATAAAAATATATGAATTGCAAGCTAGGAAATCAAACCAGAGACATCATAAGAATTACAATCTCTAACCAACTCAAATGAAGGAGGCGTTTGAAAAAGAATTGAAATAACAGTTATATAATCTAAAAAATTTATCTATTGTTAAAAAAAAAAAAAAAAGGTTCCGACGGATCCAATACAGGCGACCGCGAGGGTTTGCCGGTGCTGGGTCCACCCCTGGTTGTTGGGTGTGTTGAACCATTATTTAAATACTCGGGCCATTGTTATGCTTAAAATATTTAGCAAATAGAACCATTTGAATTCGCGTAATTATTGAAATTTAACTTGAATCCGAATTCGAACTCTACCAGTCGGTTAGGATTCAGGTCGATTCCATCTATAATATTTTTTCATAAAAATTGTGACATTAAAATACAAGTTTTTCCTAGTATTTAGTAGAAATAGAAAAATAAAATATATCACCAAATAACATCCAATTATATGGAATAATAGTATTTAGGGAAAATTACACTAGCGATCCTTAACCTTTTAAATTTTTGCAAATTTTACCATAACCTTCATCTTGTGCTAGTACAAGTCCCTAACTTTTCATAAATATGCAGCTGGAGTACATTTCGACGGAAACCGTCCATTTTTTTTGTTAGTTGGCTAAAAAAGAAAAAGTTGATCAATTTTGACCAAATTAAAACGGCAAAATGGTACTTTACATTTTTCTTATATTAAGTCCATGTTTGGTACACATTAAAATTTTCATTTTCATTCTTCTACTCATTTTCAACCATACATACTTCAATAAAATAATATTTTTCATCATATTAATAATTTTTCCTTTTTTTTAATCACATATTTATCATCACATCACCAAAAGAATGATTTCTTTCAAGTTTAATGTGTATCAAACATGGGTCATATCTTAAAAATAGGGGACTAACTTAATCTTTTGGCCAGACTTTAGGATTTGAAAATGAATTTTCAATATTTAAAACCAACCCCATATCCCCAAATCCCATTTGGATTATTCTACTTCACCCGAATGGGTTACCGAATCGCCACATGGCGGCCCCCTATTGGGGGGGGGGCGCCCCCCAATAGGGGGCTGCTATGTGGAGATTCGGTAAAAAATTCGGTAACCCATTCGGGTGAAGTAGAATAATCCTTAAAATTTTCATTTTCATTCTTTTACTCATTTTCATCCACACATTCTTCAATAAAATAATATTTTTCATCACATCAATAACTTTTCATTCTTTTTCAACTATACATTCTCCATCAATCTACTATGCCAGAATGCATGCTTTCAAAATAGTGTGGCTCAAACACACCCTAAATAAGTTACTTAATAAATCTAAAACCAAGATATATATATATATATATAAACCCCACCTTCAAATCAAAACATTTTTTCTTCTTCTTCTCCACGAGACACTACCACCCAGCCACCACCGTCATCTTTGAGCACTGTCACCACCGCTACCACAATTCCTTCTTCCCACCACTCCCACTACCAGTGTTGGCATCCTCCACAAAAAAAAACCAAGACATGCCCATAGAATGCGGAACGCAATCCCCACCTCCATTGTAATATGATTTTTCGGCCTAAAAAATTAGAAAGAACAACGCTAGAACACAAAAATTATTGAATCAACAAGCCCCATGAATAAATCGATTCATTTGCCTTCTATTGAGAGCACAATCCCAATAATAGTATAAAAGAAACTTCATAGAATATCGATCCCAACACCACCGCTCAATTTCACAGAAATTTCCTCCATCACCTCCGCCCATTCCCCGCTCAATTTCATGGAAAACCCAAACCCAGCAATACTGTCTATTTTACCAATTTCTTTGCACAACAAGAAGCTTCTGAATTAACTCCCAAATTCATCGAACATCGTTTATTGTCCGAAAACTCAAATTCGGCCATAGGTAGCAAAGATGAAGGATTTGTTAGCTTAAGATCGACTAACCAAGAGAGGGGTGAATTGGTTTTTGAAACTTTTTCGACACTAAATCTCAAAACTATTCAA